>PVJX010004668.1:0-92365 GCA_004027295.1 Dolichotis patagonum
AAGATTTGACAAAACTGATTGGTACACAGATAGGCATTGAGTATTTTTTGTTACTCTGAATTTACTCTTTGTAATTTTATAGTTTATAAAATTTATAGTGGTTTATAGCGGTACAGTATTAAAAAAATAAACTGTCATATTTGTCTACTAGCCTCATGTAAATTAATATTAATTCATTTCTTCATTACTAAAACTAACAGTAAGTATATTTACTAACAATTATAATATAGGACTTTCTAAGAAAAAATCAATAGTACGATGGCCTAACTGTACTCCTCAGGTATGACTGTCACCAATATTCTATTGTTTGAAATGAAAGTAGGGTGTTTTTAAAATGTTTACATTACCTAAATTTTATTGGAACATGCAGAACACCACACTTCTTTGTTAGCTGAATGCTGGTTGCTTGTTTGTTCCTTTGAACTGGGGGAATTTTTGAAAACCTAATGGTGACTGGTGACCTTATTTCTCTTCTTAAAGGGCACATCCTCAGTCACTTGTGAAGTACTTTATCTATCATTCTATGATATCTTACTTGATGTGAATTCTTGGGATTTTAAAAGACATTTAAATTTACATCTCCTTGATCTACTTGATTGTGCTTTGATTCCAAAGCTCTCCAATACCTGACAACCTGCATATCCAAATTTCCAACTTCCATGCAGATCCGAAGCAGCAGACATGGGGTAACCGATGCTACTGACCCCTATGTCTGTCACAGCCAGGTTCATGATAATTGCGTTCGTGGGGGTTCGAAGTTCCTTGTACTTAATGAAGATGCCCAGAACGATTATGTTGCTGAGAATACTTATCAGACCTGAGAACACAAACAAAAATGTCACTCACTTCATTTAATTGAATGCTTGAAAGTGGACTCACAATTAAATATTTAAGCTTCTTCAAAAATGTAGCAAATCCATTTTAGTTCACTTGCTTGAAGAGTTCCTGCTTCTCTTAAACCTGTTTGTAATATCTTTGAAGCTTTTGTGTGAGACTGAAACAAGAAAATTAATGCAGAAAGATCCTGCTTGTTGTATGAGCCAACACCAGAGGCTGGTTTGAATGTCATCACTATTGACCCCTCTGTCTTTGGCAATCACGTCATCCCTACTGATTTTCAGGATGCAGATATGACCAACCATGCCCTCACTTTGGGTAGCTTAATTTCTTCCTCTCGTTTGCTGAAGCCTGAAGCTTTTGTTTCTCCTATGGTTTCTCTTCTCAAGCATCACCTCTGATTCTGTCTTAATGGCCTTTTTGTTGCTCTTTCTAGCCCTGACATGCCTCAGTGTCACAATTCATCCTTATTCAACTCACTGCATACACATTTAGTAAGCATCTACCATGTGTAAGATCATGTGACTGCTCCAGTATTTTCCCATGTCTGTGGTTATCCTGTCCAAATTTGAATTCTTCATCCAACACATACCCTTAGATAAGAATTATTGCTTTATGATTTGATCATCCAGGCAGAAAGTCCAGCCAGTTTTCTGTCCACTGGGTAACAGATATCACCCTACCCAAGTTTCTACACTGGGATCTGCCTCACCCTTCTAGTTTAGAGCTTGGTTTTGCTCCAGATTTGGTTGGACTCAAGATCGATGTCTAAACTTATTAACCAGAATGTTAGTTCATCTCATTTATGATGAGAAATATCATCTAGTGGACCAGAGGTATGTGTTAATCATGTGAGCATCCCCTGTGTGCTACAAAGGATGCCCAAGTTTTCCACAAGCCAGATGTGAGCCATCCTAGGTCCTAATGGTAAGGGTGGGGCAGGAGTAGATTTCAGCAGAAAGGTTGGAAACCTTACCGTACTCCTAGCGACTAAAGAAAGGGTGTACAATGAATGGGAACTGAATTAGGCTTCCCAGAAAGAGAAGTGCAGAGGGAGAGGAGGTTTCTACATTCCAAACACACAAATGCATCACCTAAGAAAGAACTTCTACTGCATCTTAACAAAGCACTTCTACTGCATCTTGACAATGCGGTCAAAGCCTCCAGCTCAGCACCCTATGGTATTCATCTTCCCGGTCTCCGTTCTCCTCCCCGTGCTGCTGGCAGAATGAGCTCGGTGCAACACAGAATTAACCGTGGATTTTCTCAAAACTTCTGCTCTCCCCACTGCTGTGAGACAAAAGCCCAGTGTCCCCCCCCCCCAGGCTCCTCATCTGCATCTGCTGTCACCGCTTGAGGCTCTCAAACAAACCCTGCATTCTAGTTATTCATCGAGCACACCATGCTTGTTGGACATCTTGGCTCAAGTTTTTCCCACTTGAAAATTCTCTACTCTTTTCCTAAAAATGTCCAAAACCCAGCTCTCTGTCAAAGTTCAGTCCAAGCCCAATTCAGCCTCAAAGTCCTGGGTGTTCTCTTCCCTACACACCCAGGACTTAGGTATAATACAGTAAATCTTATGTGATGCTGTGTTACTGAACTCTTACACATTCCTCATCTTCCTTTGTAGGTTTTAAGCTCTTGATTAATTTGATATCCTTTGAGTGACACATACCTAATTTATTTAATAAATGGAGCATCCATAGAACTCCAAATTAAGCTTAATTGCTATTATTCTTCAGACACAGTTAACATGCAATGATAGCAGATTTGATGCTTTTTGGCCTTATTTTTGTCTCTAATATTGTAGCCCATGTACAAGAAATATTGATAAAAATGAAAAAAATCTTTTCAGGCTAGCAACAAGTATGATGAATTTAAAAGTCAGACAAAGAACACAGAGTAGTAAACTGTCACCTACCAAGTACCCAACCTAAATAGCAACAGAAGTTGATAAAAGTTGGTGGGGGCAGGGGAGGATATCATAGGGATGCATATCATAGGGATGTAGCACAAAAACTTCAGCCCTTTATTTCCCGTGCAGCTGTCTTACATGTTCAGTGTCCCTAGTTGCAGGTGCCTTCTATCAGCAGATGGACGTCACTTAACAGTGAGGTCTTAGCTACACCCCTTCTCAGGCAGTCTGACTCCAGGCGGCTCTCACTCCTCTGTCCAGAAGAAACACTTCCCTCGGCCATGTGACTTTGCTCAGTGGCAGCGCCTTCTTAATGTTCTGGAGCTTTCTTTCTTTAACTCTACCTTATTAAGTATGAGTACTGTCCAACTTTGGGTCCTAGCTCCTGTCTTTTCTCAATGAGCATGTTTTCTGCATGATTTCTCTGTATCCGAGATGGATGTCATAAAGCTCAAGAGCTCAAGTCCAGATTCTGATGGGGCCTCTCTTCCTGCCCCCCACCTTGTCCTCCAGGGCTGGGCAAGGTCTCAGCTGGGGGACCGGTACCACCAGCTGCAGCCGCTCGCTCGGGTGCTCTCGATCCTTCTCCCGGGCCTCCCGGCATCTGAGCATAGGCTCCTCCTCCCAGCTCTTTAATGGGTCTGGGCCTTCAGTCCTCCCTCCTGGGGATCACAAGGCCTCTCCCACACAGTCTCTGTCTCTGTCTCTGTCTCCCTCTCTCATTTCACTATGCAATTCATCCATAATATAGTCTTTCACTTTCAAATTTACCATAACCTTTTACTTCTCAGCCCTAACCGAAAGATTAAAGAGCAAAGCAGAGGAAGACCATTTCAGAAAAGGAAGGGGTCAGGAGTGGAGGGAAGGCAGAGGGAACCATCAAGGCACTCACCTGCATTTATGGAGGTGCTGCAATGAAGCCCGCATCCTGCGTCATTAATAAATACTGGTAAATGAATAAAATCGAACAACAGTTGACCTGATCAGGCCACTGGTAAATGTAACAAGTGAAATAAATGTTTTGAATGCCTGTTTCTCAAAGATTTGACTTGGCTTTTGTTAAACTAGGAAAATCAGGGGATCTGAAGAACAGAACTGAGAACCGAAATGCCTCAGTTCAAATCCAGGAGCAGCCACTTAATAGATGTGTGTGTTGGGCACGATTAACAGAAATAGAATTAAAAAGTAACTCGCTGAATTAGTGGAAGGATGAGTTATTGTGTACTTTTAAGGGTTTAGAGCAATGCTTAGTATACAACAGGAATTCAAATAACTTTAGTAGTGGTACAAGACTATTATGATTATGTCCATTATAGGGATGAGAACCAGATGGAACATTTTCTTGGGAAATTTCCTATTCATGCTACTCTTGTAAATCCAATCAATTTTGGATAGCTTTTCTAGGTCATCTATGAAAAATTAGCTAAACCCAAAATATTACACACAAAGCATTTCCACATAAGTCTGAGGAGACTGTCTCATTTTTTCTAACAACAAAACAAGGAAAAAGAAAGAACTTGGCCTTTAATTATCATACAAAAATATTCAAATGAACACATTAACATACTATTAAAATTAGCTAATGAAATTCACAATCTGTAGCAAAAGCAATAACTCTGTGAACTATGAAGAAAAAGCGTGATTATAAAGAAAAAAAAGATTTGTTACACTTTTCACTCCACTTTGGAACATGTTTGAAATTTTTTATAAAACTTAAATAAAAATTAATGAACCAAATATGAGTGATTTCTAAAATTTGTTACTAACTATACAGTTGGAAATAAAGTTAATTGCCTAGTATGTTCTACCACAATTGCTAATATGTTGAAAAAGACAAGAATTTCTACTGTCACCTCTTCTAACCCTTTTTGTCCACAAGGACTTTGTCAGAAATACAGTCCAACTCGTGCTGCTTCATTAACATGTGGTTATGAGTCACTCTACTCCTCAGGACAATCCTAAGCAGCTTATTCTAAAGAACAAAAAGCAAAGGAACTGGCTTGCAATTTCAAAGATACTAAAAGACAAAATCCAAAGCTCAACAGTTTCTGGAAGGAGCTGAAAGTTCAAACTGTCCTCTGCTCCTTTGGGAACTTCAACTTTCTTTCTAGAACCTTTCAGTGGAATTCAGCTAAATTCCACCATCACGAAAGAAAAACTACGAAAGTTATATATGAGTAGAAACATACTTTTGCCATGGTACACTTTTTCCCCCAAAAAGACTTAATTTGACAATGCAATAATCAAACATATGATTGGCTTTTATTTTTTTAAAAAAATTATAAGATAATTTCACAGCACTCAGCTTATTGATTGCAATCTCTGGAACAGTAACTACCATCAGCAAGGCTCTTGTTTATTTTCTCACACTGTCCTTTGCTCTGGAGTGCACAGATAGAGGTTAATCCCCCTGATTTATCCCCTGAAAGAAGTGACTCTTTTTATGCTACGTATTTAACATCATTAAAATGTGATTCTTTACAGCTTCCTGCTGAAAAACCCCAGCTTCCCTAACTGGTGCTAGGGTGAAAGCCGTACCTGCCAGAATCAGATAAGCCGCAACAATGTTGTGTTCCGTCTGCGAAAAGACCGAGCCGTCTTCATTTTTAGAGTCTGAACTGTTACCTAAACTGTGCCTTAGCATTTTGAGGGGGAAGCACTGAGGCAGCCTTCATAAGCCTTCCATAATTAGGACCTGTTTTGAGGACCAATCATTTCCACTGGGAGACCTCAAAGAAGGGCCTTTTCACAGAGGCCCTTCCTTAGATTTAAGGGGCCAAAGCGGGAAAGATGTTAATTCCCAGAGCCAGGGAAAGCTTATTAGCAAAACAAAGAAATACTGAGCACCACATTGCCCCCGGCTGGGGCCTCAGTCTTGTACATGGATTATCAAGCGCACACCCTGTTTCAGCACTAAACAAAACCCAAAAACTGGTGTAGGCGCTGACCCAACTGATTTCCGCCTGAAGTTAAGAACCAGACTTAATTAAGTCTAACTGCTTAGATTAAGGACCCTGTTTTCTGTTGATCTTATGAGCTTTTCCACTGCAGGTCCCTTAATCTTTTTCTTAACAATTTAAATGCCAACAGAGTAGTATCTCCCCGTACTTCCACGTCTCACTCCCCTAAAAGTACCAATTTACACCAATATTGCTGTAAATCCTTTTTTATATTTTTCATTGCTTACATAAATGTATATTAACACAAACATTCATACAAGAGGTTGAGGTTTTTACTAACGTCTATATATTTCATAGTAGAGTATGGAATGCCATGACTACCTCGGTTTATTTACCCTACACCTGGATATGCCCATGAGCAATTAATTTACCTGATGATAGTAAATATCAACCAAGGGTCCACATTTGGTCATCAGTCACCCCATAAGCATGCAGTATTCTAATATTCTAGATTACCATGTGCTTACCCGAATAGTGGGTTACAACTAGTATGAACCTCTATTGTTAGAATGTCAAGGCATCCTCACTCCCTTTTTCCATTTTTTATGCTATTTAACATCATTAAAATGTGATTCTTCTCACCATCTTAAAGCCTGTAAAACTTTAGAGAAAAGTGTAGACACACCAAGTAGTGTAAGCACCTAACAACCACCAGAGGGCTGTATTTTTCCACTTAGCGACACTTGAAACAGCTTAGGAGGAACCCCAGATAACTTTTTGGTCTCAGTTCTCTCAACTCAATATGAACCCCAAATGACGCACTGACAATCATGCTCCCAAATTCTAGAGCTGCTTGGACTCCTATGTTGTTTTTTTTTTTTCAGGACTCAAATTTCTGAAAAGGAAAACGGGAGTACCTATTGTAGGGAAGTGAATCTCATCAGCATTCCACCACACAAAAATATTCTCAGGAACTCAAAAGTGATAAACATAGAAACTCCCTTTTAAAAGCCTAATGATTGAGGGGTTTTACATTTTTTCTTTTTTTTTATTCAATATGCAAAATATAAAATCTAAAATTTTTAAAATTTACTTTGGTTAATGTTCCCTTTTCTATAATAGATTATACATAGTAATAGCAACCATTTTCAGCTTTCCAGAATTATTTCTACAAGAATGGAAAAAATAAAAAGAATTCCAAAGGTGCTACAGATGAGGGTTAGAGACACACATGTGGTGGGTCAGAATACTTTTTCTTTATGATATGGAAAAACTGTACTGGGATGAGGTTTACAAGTCCTAAGAAACAGGTCTAGCTTCCTCACAATTTCTTAAATTTCATACCCTCCCTAAATCATTCCCATATCAATCTTCCTGTTACAACTCTTCCTAAAATTTCAGGAAAAACAGGAAATACGAATGTTTGTGTTTCATTAAACTAGTTCATTACCATAGCATCAAGTATATTTTAATTAAGTGTTGTGGTCTGTTTAAATGTCCCCCAAAAGCCTCATGCAGTCATGGAGGTGGCTGAATCTAGCATTTGTGATTGGTTTGTCGTCTAGATTTAGGATTGGCGGGGAGCTGGCATACAATATAACAAAGGGAAGGAGGCATGCTTTTCTCCTTTTTGCCCTTTTACCCTGTTCACTCGTTGCTCTAGGCCACCATGGAGTTTTCCTATAGCCACGCCACCCTGCCTTGGAGCCAGCTGAGTATGGACTGAAACCTCTATCAACAGTGAGCTAAATAAACCTTTCCTTCCCTAATTTTGGGCGTAAGTTATTTTGTCTCAGCAAAATACCTCAGAGAAAAGTAACCAAGATGGAAATCGGTACCAGAAGTGGGATTGTTGCTGATTGTACCTGACCATGTGTTCAAGAGCCTTTGGAAATGGTTTGTGAGAAGAGTTTGGAAAGGTTCAGAGATGCCAACTGAAAGAGCATCCCTGGAACAGCTTAGGCTCTTCTGTCTGGGAGATTCTACAGAGCTCAGGAGACCAGAAGGCCGATAGAAAGCCTGCTGATAAAGACCAGGCTCAGGAGATTTCTGCTGGGAAGGACTGCATTGGTTGTTGGATTTCACATAATGTGTGCTATGGCTTGGCAAAAAGTTTGTCTGCATTTTGCTCATGTCCAGAGACCTTGCCTGAGATGGAAAGTAGTAAGGGTAATGGATTAACTAATATGGCAAAAGAAACTTTAAGACAGTCTAATGTTTAGGCAGTGGCATGGCTATTGTTGGGGGCTTTTGGCCAGATTTATGTTGTGAATCAAGAGCAAAGAGCCCAACAGAATGATTTAAAACATTGTGAATTTGGCCAGAAAGGAAGCTCCAGTAAAGCTGTAGACTGTAAAGACAGAGCTGAGATCTTAACTGCTGAGAAGGAACAGAAAAATAAAAAAGATGGCCTGCAGGCATCATGGAAAGAGGCAGCAGGTCCCACACTTTGCAGCCTCAAAATTGCAAAAGTTAAAAGACTTTGCTTGGAGGAGAAAGCTGCAGAGCACCACATTCCAGAATGTTGGCAGAGGCCACACCGGGTTCCATAATGGCAGTGGTATAGGGAATGTTTCCTCACAATCAAGTTCAGAGTGCTCAGTGATCCAGGCACTCGACCCCTACAGCTAAGAGGGGAAATCCTGGCCACTGCTCCAAGATGACAGCAGACCTTGGCAGCATCTCTGCGGCACAGGTTTTAAGAGCATGCAGAATGCATGAGTTCTGAGGTTTAAAAGGCTTCCACTCCAATTTCAGAGGGCCTGGGAGGCCAGGCATTGTGTTGTTTAGGGTGCAGTGTGTGAAGCTGTAAGTGTGAAGCCAAAGGTGCAATGGAGAACCCAGAAGTTTGGAAAGGCGATGAGTGTGCATCGCCTAAGGAAAGCTGCAAGGACTGAGCAGAATGAGCCTAAGAGAGATGCTGTGGGAGCTGAAACCCCTGGTAGTGTGCTGCAAGGACTGAGCAGAGTGAGCCTAAGAGAGATGCTGTGGGAGCTGAAACCCCTGGTAGTGTTGCAGGTGTGGAGTCACTCAAGCCCTTTGGAGTTCACAAGATTGTTTGAGATGCTAAGCATGAAACTCCAGGACTTATGTTTGCCTTGCTGGATTTTGGACTTCCTCTGTTCTCATTCCTTCATATTCCTGTTGCATTCCCCTTTGGAATGGTAATGTTCATCTTGTACCATTGAATGCTGTAAGTATTTTCATTTATACAGGGATTTACAGCTAAGAGTTTGCCTTAGATCTCAAGACTTGGGACTTTTAACTTTTTAGCAATGCCTAAAACTGTTAGGACTTTAGCAACACTTGGAGATGGACTAAATGTCTTTTACATAAAGGATGTGAATGAGTCTTTGGGCTAGAGGCCAGAGGTGGAATGTTGTGGTTTAATTGTCCAAACCAAAGCCTCATGCAGTCATGGAGATGGCTGAATCTAACGTGATTGGTTTGTTGTCTAGTGCTAGGATTGGTGGTGTGAGTGCTGCATCCACCTAGGGGCAGGGAGCCAGCATAATATAAGCAAGGGAAGGAAGCATGCTTTTGTCCTTTTTGCCCTTTTACCCTTACTCTTGTGAACAGCTGCCCCATCACCACGCCACCTTGCCTTGGAGCCAGCTGAGTATGGACTGAAACTTTCAAACACGTCTAAACCTTCCCTAATGTTGGGTGTCAGGTATTGTCTCAGCAATGAGAGAAAAGTAACCAAGACACCATGAATGTGGCCAGAACGTTATTAACTCAAAAAGCATAAAATGTTATCATCAAACTCTTACAATGAAACTCAATGATCATTACCACACTACTAACTGTATTATGTTCATAAATATGTGAACTTGATTCAAAATGAAATGCCCAAACCTAGAATTGTGCAGTAAGGACAGAAAGGGAAGAATACTTGGAATTACAACAGTTGAAAGTGGTCAATGGCCTTCACTAAAGGTAAAGGTAAATTCTCCAAATTGTCTGTTCATCTTCTAGATGTTTCTGACGCTACAAAGCACTGCAGTAAGGCTGCACTCTGTGGACAAGGTCATTTTCTGCTAGTGCCAGCACAATTACAAACTAGGAGTAAAAACCTTGGCCCTGATATTCAAACTGTCACCCAAGGACTGTAAATCAAGAAGGCATCTTTTAAAAATTATAAAACACAACCACCTCTTCCCATGAAGAAGTAATTTTCAATGTATTTATGATATACATTTAGGGCTTATATATAGTTGTTACTCTTGTTGCAATTCCACTAATCAAAAAGGCTAAGAAAATTCAAAACAGTGCTGTAAGCAAGATTATATGCTATTCAAATAAACACTGAAGGTAATCACTCAAGAAACTTAATAAATTCTGAGCAATAACAAGAGAAAAAATATCACCGACAGTTGGCAAATGGTCCTGTATCACAGTATTCTTATAGCATGGTTATTTCTTGACACCACAATAGCAATGGTAACCAAACTCAATTTCATTTGTGACGCTCCTACCTAGCTAGGAATCTGAACGTGGACCAGGCTATCAGTATTTGTTTAGTATGAACATTTTAAATCTTTATTTGAAAAATGACAATTCTGTTAAACTTTCAATAGTCTACTTATGGTGAATGGGAAAAACTAACATTTCCTCAGAAAGACATACAGTTCTCCCTTGAATAGAGCTACCAAAATTGTAATAGATTAATAGTAATTTTATATCAATTAATTCCAATTACAGAAACTGTATTACTCTATGTACTGAACAAAAAAGGATATTAATGATCTCACGTACAAAAGGTCAACCTTTTGAAAGGGATGTTGATTTATAAATAATTTTATATGTCTCCCACAGCCTGCTTTTGTAACATACCAGTAATGTATGTAAACAACCTTTGTTTTTCTGTCTGTAACTCACTGGATTTAAGTGTGAGGTGCTTCTCCCAAGTTTGAAAATAGTCTTGGTTCAATAAATACACTCTAAATAATAACACTTAAAGAAATAAAACATTTTATTTTAAAAATGGAAGTATGATTCCAGTGACAGCTCTTGTCCATATATTAAGCACCCACAGAGTGCCAGGCACTGTACAAAATACCAGCCTTGCTCATGCTCTCAGAGCAAAAGTGACTCACTCTCCTGCCCCGACCGTTTTCACAGGACAGTGACACTTCAGCCCCGCCAGGGCCAGGCAGCCTCGCCCTGGAGACACCATGGCCGCAGACGCATGGGTTAATAAGCAGAAGTCCCTGGAGAAGTCAGACGCATCTAATGTCCTCTTCCTGTTCAAGAGAAAATTAAAGGGTTAAAGAGAGCAGAGAAGGGATCTACAACAGTACTGTAACCCAAATCTCAGTTCAGAGCAGTGTTAGTTCCCACAAGGTTTGGTAAATTTACTTTGCCAAATGTAATTGCTACTCATAGCCTCCGTTGTTATTTTTCAAGTTAATAATACAGCAAACAAAGTTAAAAGGTAAAAAATCAGAAAAGGAAAAGTAAAGTCACATAAATTAAGTCTATATATTAGGCTAAAGCAAAGAGCAGTGTTCCATTTACTTGCTGGCAGGGAGAGATCAATGTAAATACCAAGAGAAAGTGGCAACCCACTCGGTTCTGAACATTTAGTCATTTAGCGGCATTTTCCTCCTACCTCGGAACCCACCGCCTCTTGCTCCTCTGAAGCCTCCACCTCCACCTCCTCTTCCACCTCTGAATCCACCTAAAAGGGAAATATTTATTACACCCTGCTAAGCCTACCCAGAAACTACCACTCCTATAAAGAATGCAGATTCACCTGTACCACCTGACAGAGATTTTGAAAGACCAAAACATAGGTTTCCAATTGGGCGGGGTAAGATAAAACCCCAGGAAGGCACCTTTAAAAGGGTGAGCCCCCCTGATGAGTGAGAAGAGCTTGTTACCTGCAAGAGTGATTCAGCCCTATTCACAGATGTCTCCTTACCTTGGCTTTGCTCAACATAAACAGTTTTTAATTAAGTAAGCATGGCTTTGATTGGACTGAGGCGGTCTACTTCAAGAACAGAGGGTGGCAGAGCTGAGTGGTTTTCACAGTTCACCTTCCTGAGCTGCCTATGAACACAGCTGACACTCACCACCTGGCCTCTTAACAGACCCTCTGCCGCATCCCAGGCTGCTAAGCTGGGGTGCTGCATGGCTCAGGGGCACAGAATGGCTTCTGACTTAAGACTGTCTTTGGTCTAAGTCAGGATCACTGGGATGGGGACCCACCCTAAGGGGAGGAGCACCCAGACTGCTAAGAGTTCCTGGCACAGCAGAATACAGGGGTCTTCATTCGGGGCCCACCCAGAACTGTTGGATTATGGCAAATTAACTTCTGTGAGACCGCAACTCCTTACACCTAAGATAAAGATCCACTCACTTCAATGTTTGGCAGGTATTAAAAAAAAAGTATTAAAACAATATAAAGCCAGCTCTTAGAATATAATCCATGCTCAATGACAGTTAACTAAGAGACTAAAATCCAGTTAGAATAATCTTAAGATAGTCACATAGCATATGCTTCAGTCAGAACAGTATAAAACGGTGACCTCATGAAACTTAACAGAGCTATAACTTCCTGCCACCCAGTGACACTGGAGAGCAACGCATCCTTCCCAGGTCTGCACTAACACTGGGGTAAACATGCCTGCTGCAGAGCGGCCGTACAAAAGTGGAGCACAGTTCTGCACAGCACATGGGGCTTACTAATGGTTATAACCAACTAGTGACTGGTCTCCGTACTTACTCTTATTGTTTCAGTGTACTTTCTACTTTGCAGAAGTACGTTCTACTTTTGTACACCCTAGGATAATCACACATCGCCCAATGAGGCGCCGCTCAGAAAGACCTACATCAGGCAGTGAGTGACATAACTCCCCAACATAGCCGAAGAGCTGAAATCCCTCAAAAATATACTTTGTTATCTTTTTACCTGGGTGAAATAATGTAGGACTACTATGGGCAATACACCATTACTGAAAGCAACTTTATATGTATATATATGTATATATATGTGTATATATGTGTATATATGTGTATATATGTATATATGTATAGAGAGAGAGAGAGAGAGAGAGAGAGAATGAATATGAATGAATGAATGAATGAATGAATATGTGTGGTGTGTGTGAGTAGTTTGAACCATACTCCATGAGTCTGCGCGGCTCTACAGTGCCATCCACGTCCCCCAGTAACTCACCTCCTCTTCCGCCACCTCTGCCTCCTCCACCTCGGCCCCCGCCACGGCCTCCTCCTCCTCGGCCTCCCCTGCCAGCTCCCCTGCCACCACCTCTGGGAGGTCCTTTCTCACCCGGTGGCCGAGGTAAAAACCTCTGCAGTGGTAGCAGCTTATAAGGGTCTATGTAAAACTGGAGTCCAAGAAAAGCAATCAGTGTGACTGCCAGGAGTTCCCATCCCATCTACCACTTACCACTGTGGGTCGCTGAGCAGACTTCCTTTTTTAGAGCTTGGTTATTTTTTTCTTAATCTTTAAAAATGTAAATATAAAGTATCCACCTTCTTTACAAACAGGTGACTCCCAAAAATGTTACATTTTCACTCAACAGCCAAGAGAAAAATGTAATTACCAAAAGGTAGCAGTAAAATCCAAAAGAAAATAATGGCATACCAGATATTTCAAGATTGTGACAAAGGCTCAAATTAATTTCCTGAACATATTAGAAACCAAACCTCTCTTACACTGAGGGCTAGAGTCCAGTGGCACAAAATGGAAATGTAACGATACATTGTTTCTCAGTTCTTCACAAAACACAAACCCAGGACTCTATCCCGCTTCTTGGGGGGGGGGGGCCTCAACCTCCTTCTTCCCCTTGCAGCTATCATTTCTAAAACACCATGCCCGCTGGGCTCTAAATGCCAGGCTGACCACAGGGTTAAAGGAGAAGGCTGAAGGAGAAGAGCTTTGTCTCTCAGTCCTGGTCCACTGCATATTCTCTCTATGCCAACAGCTTCCCATGTCATCTCCAGCCCACAGCCTTCATTCACAGCCAAGTGTCTTTAACATGCTGCACCCAAAGCCACATCAGTGTCCTCCCCAGCCCATTCCTCACCAGTGCTGGGCGTCACACAAAATGATCTGCCACTGGCCACCCACAAAGGGGTTTGATTCCAACATTAGACAAGTGGCGACTCTCTGAGCTCAGTGGTTCATCACCAAGTCCCACTGGTTCTCCCTCCTATATGTTCATAAATCCGTTCACACTTCATTTCCATGGTTTCCAGCCTATCCCCAAATGCCACTGCTCAGCGGGTTCAAGCCCCTCCGTCGGCCCTGCACACTGCACTGCCCCCTTCCCAATGCGCTCTTCTCTTCCCACAGTGCTGGGTTAAAGCACAGGCTTAACTGCATTACCTAGTATTTAAAAACAAAGTCAGAATTAAAGCTCGAGCCCTTTCTCACACCCAAAAGCACCGAGTAATCCAGCCCCTTCCTGCCTGCCAGGCCTTTATTCACGACTGCTTGCCACCCAAGGTCCAGTGCCAAGGTCGTGCCCCCGCCTCCCTCAGTCCCCACTCGTGCTTGCCGTCTCACGCTGCATAGGCTCCTCCTCCACTCTCTCACCAGCCCCTCTGTTCCTAAGGGCTTTGCAATTATTAAAAGAGCTTTTCCTTTTTAAAACTGAATCCTGGGCCCTGCTTAAGAACAACAGGGTCAAACTCAAGGAGCGGGACCTAAAAAGAGATCTTAAAATCTCCCAGCAGAATCGTTCCTGGTCAACTCTTGGGTCTCAGCTCCAAGAACACCTCCTCAGGGAAGCCTACAGGTGACCTGGGCCCACTACCCACATTCTCACAACACCTTGTGCTTTCCCTTTACAGCACGCATCACACTGCTGAAATATTTGTGAAATCCTTTAGTATCTATCTTCTCTCAAAGAATGTTTTAGAATGTAATATTTTAGAGCATTTGCTAAAGCAAGCTTTTAAGTAACTTTTAAATAAACTTGATGTTTACAATACAAAAGTTTCAATTTTGAGACTTCACTAGTGCCAGACACTGCAAATTCAGCTATGCAGGAAGCTGAAGCCGGAAGATCACAAGTTTGAGGCCAGCCTGGGAAACTTAGGAGGATTCTGTCTCTCAAAAAAACAAACAAACAAACAAACAAAGGGCAAGGGAGTAGCTCAGTGTGAAGACACTGGCGTTAACCCCAGTACTGGATAACAGTGAGGTTTCATTAACACAGGATCAGGGCTCAATTACCCCAGGTAGGACTGCTCTAAGGCATGACACTCCCTTGTAACACCCAAGACCCTAAGCATCACAAGCTTGACTCACCTTCTGTAGTTTTTTAAAGGAAGATGCCTTCATGTTTTCTGACAATTTAACTGAAAAATACTATTGATTTTGTTAAGGAACAATTACAAAGTGAAGAAAAAGAAATTAAACCTCCTGAATTCATATGTAAGTTTTGAAACAAGGTTAAAATGTATAGACATATGTAGGAAAGATAACACACGAATATCCAGGAAAAAATGTTTTCTTCAAAAAAACAAAACTCTTCCAATTCTTCCACACTACTCCAGGGGTCCCGTTGTATCCAAAGCAACCAACTCAATCCTGTAGCACTTATGTAAATAGTCATGACTTCTAGATCTTTCCCAAAAGAAAGGCATCTTTCTAGAGCTCATCATTTCAGTAATCTAGGTGAATACATTCTCCCCTCTTGATTCTCCTTATGATCCAATCTGTAACAACACTGTTTTATTAATGAGGCAAAAAGTTTAATTTACACTTCATCACCACAAGAAAAACAATTACAAAGGATACAAAATCTCTAAGTTGCCCAAATATTTCATCCACTTTTCCTATTTGTTCTTTATTTTCTAAGTAAACGGGAGCATTGAAATAAGGCACCTTATTTTCATCTGTGGTACATTTACAAACGATGTCATCTTCACAGGGATGCAGGAACTCTCCCAATACTGAAATAGGACAAGAAAATATTAATATTAAAACATGCAACTACCTCCAATAATATTAACTGATCTCTCTAAGCCTTTTTCTTAGCTACCTTGAGTTTCACTCTACCTGTTCTCTGCGGTAGAAAACTATAAATATCAGCAGTGTGGGGCTCCTGAGCTATCATAGCAGCTATCTGACCTACGGGAAGGAGCACGGCCTCTCTCTGCTTCAGTGTCCTTAATATTACATAAGCAGTATCTACCCTGATGACATAAGAACATCTAAGTAGCATCTACCCAACACATGATTAAGTGGAACAACACGTGCTAAACTAAGGCCACACAACTTGTGACAGTTACCCTGTTACGACAACTACGATTTCCTTATACACCACATTTCACTCTATTCCCTTTCTTTCCTTTACTCCAATCCCTAATGTGAATCATCCTTTGTGTTTACCTTTTCTCCCTCCTTCCTACGAACCCATCCCTACTGTGTCTCTTTATAAATGACCCCTTAATCTCTCTCAGGGAAGTCCAGAATCCCAAAATAACTACTTTTATTTCTACAACCCCAAACTAAAATACCGCATGCCTGCAAAACTGACCCTCCATCTCTACCACTCAAGTTCGAAACCTAAAACTCTTTATTCCCAATATTAGCTAAATTCTCTTTATTGTTTCCTCTTGCAACATCGCATGCGGGCTGGGGCCTTTGACTTGAGCTCCGGCCCCTTCGGCCTCCTACAGTCTTCATGTAGGACCCTGACAAAAAGCCTTCACTCTGAATCTCAGTTTTCTCACCCGTTGTAATGGAAGCAAGCGACCTAAGCTGCCTAACAAACCTCATTCTTCCAGCTCAACCTCCAGTTCCACCTCCACCGTGCACTCTGCCCCCTCCGGCTTTCTCGATCTCCCCCGCGCCACGCAGGCCCACGGGGCAGGCGGCCCGAATCCTCCCACTTACAGACCACTTGCTCCGGAGGTCCTTGGTCCTGGCCCTTGTTGAAGCCCCCGCGGCCGCCGCCTCTTCCGAACCCGCCTCTGCCGCCGCCTCGGAAACTGCCGCCGCCGCCGCCGCCGCCGCGAAAGTGGTTGCTGCCGCCGCCGCCGCCGCCGCCACGGCTGAAGCCGCCACCCCGGTTAAAGCTCCCGCGACCTCCGCCTCGAAACGACATCTCCGGGCTCTGCTCGGCACCCGCGAAAGGGGGCAGTGAAAATGGCGCCACCGCCGCCTTGCCACCCCGGCGCGCATTCCGGCCTCCGCGGGCATCCCCGCCCTCGGCCCTCCAAGGAGCCCCGCGCCCCAAGCCCAGCAGCCTCACAGCCTCCCGCTTCCGCGACCACTCACCCGCGCCACGTGCACCTGGGCTGCGTCCGGCGAGCGCGCCCTCTCGCGGGCACTTCCCCCGTACTGACCCCGTCGGCCACCGTCCGGGGACACGGGCTTTTCAAACAGACCAGAAACTCGAATAACTGGTTTGCTAGAAGAAATAGTCACTGGCGGATGCAGAGACAGGGACGCCTTTCTAAGCAACCATCAGAACCGGAAAAGAAGCAATACTCACTTCACTAGTTTACGACAGTGAGAGCGACGTCGCCGAGGAGCACAGGAAGTGACGCACGGCGTCCCTTTCCCATGACGTTTACGGAAGTGTTGCGGTGGTGTTGCCCCTGGAGACGGCGGGCGTCAGGAAGCCGGCTCCTCTTCCGGAAACGCGGCGTGCTGTTAGTTAGGCCCACGGCAACTCTTGTTCCGGGCGTCCAGCCACTGGGCCTTCCCGCTTCTCAGGCTGCGAGATGGTCTCCAGACTCGCTCATGAGTTCGTCGCCAGCACGGAGTGTGGTCCTTACCTGTGAGGCCTCCCAGCCGCGCTCTGCCAGCAGGGTTCTCACAGCCCGCCGGGGGAATTTGTGCGCTTTACAGTGTTTTTAACTGATCGTTTGAACGACGCGCTCTTGTGGTATAAATTGTACCTGTCTGTTTGTCTTTTGTGTATTTAAAGAAATGATGTTATCTGATAAAAAGCCAAACCACATTTCAATCATTCGTGACAGATAGTGTATTCTTTCAAGTACATTTGACCAGCGCATCTGACCGTAGTGGACGCTACGCCCCCCGCTAAAGCCTTGGATGTCTGACATCAGCTTGTCACACAACCACCAAAACTTATAATAATGGTAGTGACCTTCATTTATTAAGTTTTATTGATCTCTTTCATACCCGAATGCTCTGAGACCCAACCGAGAAATATGACCAGTCACTGCCTCTGAGAGATGAATAATGGTACCTTATTTCAGAAGGCCATTGTAAATGAGGTTTAGAAAGACTTCTATAAACTCTATCAGGAAACTAGGAATTCCAATATGTCTTCTACACTAAAATATAAGGCTCCTGAAGGAGCCCCTAACAGCACTATATGAAAGTAATTTGAAAATACATTTTAATTCAGACAGTAAATCTACCTTAAATTCTGTACATCGTACAGGGGTAGAATTTTTCATAATTGCTCCTCTGTTTTGCAATGTCATTTACGGTAATATTAAGTTCACTGTGTCAGTCGTTACTTGGTGCCCAACTCTTACCTCCAACTCATCCCGTTAAAACCACTGAACTTGTATGTGAAATTTTCAAGAGGGAGAAAGGGTGAGGAAGAGAAGGAAGATGGGAAAAAAAGAATTCAGGTATATTATGTACAGGTACAAATTCCTACGATGAGTGTGATCATTGTGAATGGCAAATTTTAAAAAGATCACATGTTATCTCACCACTTTATTTTACAAGAACCAACATTTAGAAAAGAGAAGTTACTTCCCCAGCTGATTACAAAGGCAAACTCAAACTTTGAATCATCATAACCCTCAGTCCTTTTTTGCCCCCTTCTCCTGGAACTTTCGTCCTTCCAAATTGTTAATTTTTCAAACTCTCCATTTGTCTTCATGGTAGTATCATACTTTAATTTCTAATCTTTGAACTCAAACTTTTGAGCACTCTCCTCCTTTCCTATCGTTTTTAACACCATCCCTACTTCAGTCTTGGGTACAATCTCTTTTATTCCAAGTTAGCAATTTCTATTTCTTCTCAAGTAACTTTGTATCGTCACCAACCAATTACAGACCTCTTATCCCTGCCACACTTCCTGGTCTTGTTCCAAAGCTAAATCACACAAGAATTCAACTGTCCAGAAATAACAGGGAATTCAAAATTTTGCGTTCTGAGCATCTTTGTTACTTCTTTTCCCTCTCCGTACTGCATTTGATGACGTCCTGAGCATCCTGGTAGTTTTCTACCATCCCCATACTCAGGACCCAGGCAGCACCTTCTTTCCCTTAGCATCCTGTCAGAAGTCACAGCTCTCGGTCTGTTAAGCCTTCTCTCTAATGTTATTTCCCCACGTGCTGTATACCATCCCTCTGCCCCATCAGTCCAGCGTCATTGCCTTGCTTCTCTTTCCTCCTTTTGTTAAACACTTCCTTCTGCTTGGAGAAGCTCCAGGCACTAATCCAAACCTTTTTAATCTTTTTACCCAGGACGAATTCTTGAAATAATTGTCTAGTCGCTAGAGCCTCTGCATAAAAATCACGCATGCACGCAAGCGCGCGGGCGCACACACATACACACACACACACACGAGTATGGTGAGCAAGTTTTAAATACAATGATCTAATAATATTGTCAGATTTTATACAAGATCTCACTGTGTTGCCCAAGCAGGTCTTGAATTTGTGAGCTCAGGTGATCATCCCACCTCTGCCTTGCAGGCAGGCACCATTAAACCCATCTCAGTGCTCTTTGTTTAACTACAGCAAAATTCTCATCAACCGTCTTCATTATTGTGAAGGCATAGGCCAGGATATTAAGTACATGTGCATTGTGGTGCTACTTTTGAATAGAAAATAATGTTTTTCTGTGAATCTGGATTTCGATGTATGGGGGGAGGGGTCCTGGGGATTGAACCCAGGGCTTCACACATGCCACGTACATTCCCAACTCTTTTTAAAAATTTTGTTTTCAGACAAGGTCTTGCTAAGTTGCCCAGGTTGACCTCAAACTTTGAAATCCTCCTACTTCAGCCTTCCAAGTAGCCCACCATGCACAGCTCTTGTTTTATTCTTTATTTTTGGTTCAATTTATTTGACTTCTTTGTGTAATATTAACTCACTAAAAATGTCAACTCCAATACAAATGGGGGCTTCAACTTTACATTTAGTAAATGTTGCTATTTGATTTTAATAAACATTGATTTCCTTTTATGAGCCTAGATATGCATAATCATTCACCTATTTATTATGGAATAGTTGGGGTAATTAACTTTTGTATACATTCACTCAATTCTGAGTTGAAATTGAAATCGACACACATACTTCATTTTCAGCTGAATTACTATGGCTTCTGCCTTTGCTGTTAATGCCTGAAGAAGTTGAAAAGTAGGGCAAAGTGTTTATCGTTTGTACAGGTACAAATTCCCTACGATGAGTGTGATCCTTGTGAATGGCAAATTCTGATGAGTGGCAGAATATTTCCCTTTCACAGAAATCCAGAACTTACAAGAAGGCCCATGAGTGCATTTTATTAGATGTTCATAGTCATAAACTCACAGAGTCCCTCCTCTCCAAGTCAGACTCTCGGGCTGAGGAGATCCAGGAAGGACCCTCACCCAGCCCTATAAATTGTGTCAAAGAGAACCATGATTTACTTTGTCCTGCCATTCTCCCAAATGGTTTTCAGTAAGATTTTGAGACTTCCTCGCAAGGACAGGCAGCAGTAGAAACATCGCAGGATTTCTTTTTGCCATGTGATTTTTCCAAAGGCTCAATTTCTGTTTAAACATGGAATCTTAGCACTCCCCTCTGATGAAAAATGTCCGTAAGCAGGCTAACTTCTCCAGCCAGTCTCCATTTTCAAAGGATTGGTCAAAACCTGCCTGTTTTCTGAAAAACACTCCTACAATTCATTTTTCTGCTTGTGTCCTGTTATGAACTGAAATCTGGCTGCAGATTTAGCTCAGGGGCATAAGTGCCTGCCTGGCAAGCACAGGGTTGAGAGTACAATCCCCAGTACAAAAAAAAAAAAACCCAAATCTGAGTTGTACAGTAAGTCACCACACTTAGGGATTGAAAACAGCAAACATTATCTGGCATAATTTCTGCAGGTCAGAAATTCAAGAGTGTTTAGCTGGACAATTCTGGCTAGGCTCCCTCAAGGAGTTGCAGTCAAGATGTCAGTCCCAGCACACTGGGAGGCTGAGGCAGGAGGATCGCAAGTTCAAACTGAGCCTGGGCAATTTAGTGACTTAGGAAGACGCTGTGTCTAAGTTTAAATGAGGAGAGAGCTCTCATGAAGGTCTTGGGTCAATTTCTTGTTCTGAAAAAAAAATTAGATGTTAAGCAGGAGTGCAGTCATCTAAAATCTTGACTAACACTGCTGCATTCTTTACTGACCGGGCTCACTGAGATCCCTGGAGACCTTCAGGCAAGAGGCCTGGATTCTTTGCTCTGCAGGCCTCTTTATGGGATGCCTGAATGTTTATATGACTGGCAGCTGGCTTCTTCCCAGAACAAATGCTCTACTAAGCCATAAGATTTATGCATGTGGCAGGAGATGCTCACACAGTTTATTCAAAAATATTCTTGAGTGAACTGGCCTGTGTTTGACAGGGTTAGCCATTTATGTAATATAATCCAGAACTTTTTATTTCAGCTCCTAAAGCATCTAATACCAGATGAAAGCAATGTGTTAGTTATTGTATTTTATTAGAGGCAGAGTCTCATTATGTAGTCCAGGCTGGCCTTGAACTCGTGGTAATCCTCCTATCTCAGCCTCCCAAGTACTGAGATTGCAGCCATGTGCCATCATGCCCTACTGAGCAATGTGTTATAAAAACATTAGAATTCTTTTTCACAAGGGGTGAAACTAATCAGGGAATCGTCATTGGTGGGCCATCACTGGCACAGATCGCTGTTACACCATTGTAACTTTTACTCCCAATTTGGAGACAGCATTAAATATATCTTTACCTTTGCTTGTTTGGGGCAAGATTTTATTGCAGAAAAGTTTTCTTGAATTTCATCATAGTTTATAAATCTTACAAAGGCTGACACTGTTCAAGTCTGATGATGCTTCAACCTGGGTAAGAAGCAGTTGGGGGATTTGATGCTATTCAGTATTGCGGTGATGTCATTGGTCACATCAATTCATCTCAATCCGAAAGTGAAGCCCTTCTATTTTTTTTTCCTATTACATCATATTCTGGCATTTCACTCTTCATAATCCTACATGCTAAAATTAGAAAGTTTCTAATTACTATGGTCAAAAAATTCTACTACTAATTAACTTGTTCTCTGGACCTTTTTATTGAAGGTGACTTAAGAAATAATTGATTCTGGGTCCCAAAGGCCTTCGCAAAGCATCTCTTCCATCACTGTGATTTGTAGGTAAGTGCTGTTTCTCTTTCTCTGGAGCCATGCCTGCATTTGTAGTTTGGAATTCTTCCTCACTGTTCATTCTTTATCACAATTACTGAGGCTTAGCATTCTCTTCCATCTCCTACTTCACCTTCAGAATTCGCCACACTGGACTGTTGGTCATGATCATAACACCCAGGTGATAACAGAGTAGAGTTGATCTAAAAGGCAAGTTGAAACACACCGAATCCATGAACAAGCTTTATTCCAGCAGCTGTAAGGATGACCACCAAAGGCAGTGAATTCTAACCCCTAGAATCAGTGCTCCCCATGGCGTCTGAGGGCCTGTGCTCTAACAGTAAAGAAAAGAAGGGGCTTATGGGAAAGTGCTTGTTACAGTTGCACTGGGGAAGAGAACAGCTCAGGTCATTGTTGATTGTTGCTTGCTTATTTATGCATTCCAGGTAAGAAGTGGGCTGAGAACAGACAGGCTTTTACTGAGGTTCTCTGTTACATTTATGGTAATAAGGAGTGTGCATCAGGTCAGAGTGACCTAAGTGACTGCTGTGTCTGAGGCCTCGTGTTTGCCTGGGCTAAATAACTTTGTAAACTCATTTCAATTATCCGTGTGGCATTTTAAGTTTTTTTCTCGGTCTAAAAAAGGGCAAACTAAATGGCAATCTCAAAAGAAAACTGAAATGTTCAAACTGCAATTCATTTTTAACCCATAAACTCCAAGTTGTGCAATGTTTACATTATCAAAGTAACAAAGAGGATTATGAGTCACAGCACATAAAATTGCTTCCCTAGCATTAAAATGTACCCCTTGATTTCCTGCTGCATCAAGAGAGCTCGTGTACGGTCAGTTGCTGGAAGTCAGAGGAGGCCAGGGGAGACCAGGACACGCAGTTCAGAGGAAGACGCTGGTATCACCACCTGTCATTCCTCCCACTGCAGTTGGCACTCACCAGCTGTCCACAGCCTCTGCTGTCCACACCAAGTACAGGCGATCAGTGAACACAGTGTCACAGAGCCTTGTCATATAGGGAAGCAGCCTCTAGCAAAATTGCTAACAGAGCTTCATGGTTACTATTCATCTCTGCATGTACTGCCATTTTATGAAGAAGGAAGTTCAAAAATGTAAAAGAAAAATATTTTCTGAAAGTTCCAGTGACCCCTCTTAGCTGCCCCAATGGTATCTGCAGAAACCCACAGTAGACTGTAAGCTCCTGAAGGGCAGGAGCTTTGTCTGATTCATTTGGTGCTCTACCACTATGCCTGGCATAAAACAATACCAAGTTAGTATTTGTTGAACTGAACTGAACTTGTCTCTTCTTTGAAATTCTGCCCATCCCCTGAGATCCTGTTTGCTAACAACTGACTAATGGCCAAAGAGATTTTAAAAGAGATGGAAGAAAAAGAAAATGTACATGGTGTAATAAAAATGCAGTGAATGTTAGGTTTTTTAAAAAACACATTGTCATTAATCTTCTTCAAAATACCCCTAATCACTTCAAACCCATTTATCTCACTGTTCTTGCCCCTTTCTGAAGCAGTTTCAGAAGTCCTCTTTCCTGAGGGTCTGAGTTGCACTTCACGGCTGCCTTGATGTCCTAAATCGATTCACAAGTTGACTTTTCCTGGTCATTTTGACTAGGGAGAAGAGTCAGAAGTCACGTGGTGTCAGATCCAGTGAATAAGGTAGATGAGGATACACCAAAATGTTTTCCTTTGACAGAATTTGCTGTACCAGAAGTACCATGTGACATAGTGTTGTCATGATGGAAGATGGGACAGTTTGCCCATTTTACAGGTCATTTTCTATGCACTTCATTTCTTTAATGCTCTAATAGTTTTCAGAATTCATCATAGGATTCCTTGGTACAAACTCAACTAGCACAATTCTACCAAAGTCAAAAAAAAAAGAGAGAGAAAAGAAACCAGCATCACCTTGATGCTGGACCTCGACTGATGCACTTCTCAAAACTGGATGCGTATTGCTGAGAACTCTGAGCTTTGGTCTCAGGAGCATAGCCAAGACCCAGATTTCACATGATGATGTCTCTTAAAAATCTGGAATTTGAAACAGCACAATGGGGCAATTCCAGTGAAACTGACAAAGTGTTATGTGAATACATTCTTTACAATTCATGATATAAAACACGCCTTCAACCAACGCTCACAACCTGCCAGCTTTCACTGTTAACTGAAGTTCAGTGCAAAGCTCCTCCTATTGAAGATCCCTGCCTTTCCACTGGATGGCTCTTGGCAGCAGCATTCACTATATTTTTTTGATCACACCACAAAAGTGCAGGTTAATTGTGAGATCCAACTTCTAGGAACACATGCATTCAATCACGTTACTGAACACTTAGAAAATCTAACTGACATACTTGGAAAGATGATTTTGTGAATGATGGAGAAACTGCTGGGAAATGGGCTGGAAATTTTTATATCAGAACAAAACTTTAGGACTTCATCAAGATGCCATTAAACTGAAAACAACAAGGTTGGGGTTGGGGGGGAGGGGTGTGAAGGGAGTTAAAATGTGTCTCGGAGCTGGACCAACTCCCCATGATGAGCGCAGTCAGCGCGTCCTGCAAGCATGTGATAAGTCAGTGCACCTACCTGTGTGCGTAACCCAGAGTCAATCAATCTTTTGGAAACCTTACTTTCTCTATCTCATCTTTGTTATTTCTTTATTTATGGTATTTTATAATAAGCACAGATAGTATTTTAAAACAAGATATTTTAAAATGTAAACATAATACCATTACCTAATGAAAATAATCACGTTTTAGCCTCAGAAAATATCCAGTCAATGTAGATTATCCACAAGCTATTTCAAAAATTTTTTTTCAAAAATTTTCTTTCAAATTTTTTAAGGGTCAGTCAACCAAATGAAGATCAAAACAAGGTCTGTATATAATACATATATTGTATGATACACCTCTCAAGTCTCCTTTAATCTGTATCAGTTTTCTTTGTGTGTGTGTGTGTGTGTGTGTGTGTATGTGTGTAGTGCTGAAGAACCCATGATTCTGCACACCTTCTCACGCTAAACAAGCACTCTACCATAAGGCCACATCCTCAATCTTTCTCTCCCTATTTTTTATGACGTGTTTCTGGAGGAAACTGATTTTCTGTCGCTTCCCATTTTCTCCCTGACTGTGGCCCCGTGGTGGCATAAATCATGTTCTCTCACTCTCTGGATTCCTGGTAAGCTGGCAGTAAGATCTGAAGACTTGATCAGAGTCAGATTCACATTTGCCCCCCTAATTCCTCCTAAAGCCTTCTTAAATCTTTTCCATAAAGAATAATGGGTTGGATGGCCATGAGGAAAGACTTCATATCTGTCTTTCCTTTGGTTGATAGGCCTGACCTCCCTGTTAGAAAGCTCCCTGCCAGCTTCTCACCGAATGGTTTTAGCAGCTAATGGTTCATGATCGCCCCCTAGACCTGTGAGTCCATCCGGTGCAGCCAATGGAGATTTGCTCAGTCTGTTATACTTCTGAAACCACCAACTGAAAAGTCCTTCACTTTAGAAAGTATTTTTATTTCCATGCGTAAAAATTTTCCTTTCAATGCACACAATTTTTTACCTTTGGCTCATGGGGTCCTGTTCTGAGGTAGGTTCGTGAACAACAATATAGGAATCCAAGCAACCAAACTGATAAATTTGGAATTTAATTAGCTGAGCTCAGGACCACCTGTATACAGACAGACAGACAGACACACAGACACACACACACAGACACACACACATACACACACACACACACACACACACACACACATTTCAGAGTCCAAACAAGTGGCCCCAAATTGGAAAGTTACAGAGTTTTTAAAAGAGAGAATCACAAAAGACATCCTGTTGGAAACAATTTAGCTCAAATCTTTCATTAATTTTTGGTTGGACCTGTATCCTGCTTCTTTTGTTGAGCAGGTTAATTTTTCTCATGTGGGTACAGCTCATTCTGCTTTTCTCATGGGACTTATACCCTGAGTAATTTTCTATTTTCCTGAATACAGGGCACTATTAAATACAGGGCTCAAAATGGTGTCAGTTATGCCAAACTACAGTAGTTCAAACCAGGTCCTATGTTAGTATCACTGACTGGTCTCTAATGGCTTCTTTGCTTTGTGATGTAAATGTCTCTAACTCCTGTGCTTTACCAGGTACACTTCTTACCCTGGACATGAGATCAGCCCTTTCTCCAAAGTGCTTTTTCATTTTTCAAAATGTTATGTAGAAAGGACAACTTCCCCTAGATTCTTATGACTTCCAGGCCCTATCAGTGGACAAAGCTGAAGATATATACTTTTAGAAAAAAATCGTGATTAATAGCAATATTTCTGATTTAAAGTTAGTAATATTATTATTTGCAGTAGCATATATATATATATATATATATATATGTATTAGTTGTCAACAAGTACGATATTTTCAGCAATAAAACTACTGAGTACTCCACAGTGTGATAAAAAAAAATGGTGAATTAAAATTTTAGGGTGTTGTGGCACATGCCTGTAATCCAGCACTTGGGAGGCTGAGACAGGAAGATCCTTACAAGTTCAAACTGGCTACAAAGTGAGCTCACGGCCAACCTAAACTGTATAGTAAGACCCTGTCTCAAAAAGACAAAAACAAAGCTGATTATCAGTATTACCATTCTTTGGGCCAGGGATTTAGCTCAGCAGCATAAGTGCCTGCCTGGCAAACACAAGGTTGTGAGTTTGATCCCCAGTACCAAAATAAATAAATAAATTTTAAAAAATTATTATAGCAAAAAAACACATTGCAATAGTCCCCCATCACTCTGCTCAGAGACTATAATTCAATCACTGCATAATGAATTTTCCATAGATTCAGTAGCATTTTCAATATGGCATACTTTGATTTTTACCATCTGCTAGTCTTCAAAGTTAAATATTTTATTTTACCCAAAAGCAAGGAATTTGCCTCAGTCGTGCTCTGTGTCTCCCTGGGAACACAGAATTGAGGCACTGTTCCATCAACACAATGGAGCACTCAGCCTCTTCCAGAGGAAACCCTTCTCATTGGTCGCCTCTCTCAGCAACTTTCTGGGAAGGTCAGATTTGGTTTAAATTACGCAAAACTCTGGGTCTTAGCCATGTTCTTTAAGAGTTCAAAAGTACAAGCTGTGTAGGAAGCTTGCTCTTTTTAAATATTTTTTCAGAGGTTACAAATCAAATTTCACAAGACTTCCTGGGGTAGACGGTCTCCTGCAGGGACGCAGACCCCAGCACCTCCAGCATGACGCGCACTCTTGTTGTTTTGTTACTTCTGTGCTTCTGCTTCAGTTCCTGTGAGGTAAGTAATTCGATCTTCATGCAAGCTACACTAAGTAGGTATCTTAAAGACTATTTTAAAAAGGAAAATACCTTAACAGATATGTTTTAGATTTAATATTACATATGACTAAGAATACTATTATATAGTAAATCACAGTATGTATCATATGCAAGTATTCTGATTTAAAAGTTTTAAGAAAAGAGTTGTTTTTATATGCTTGTGTATGTGCACAGACATTGAATGGAGCAGGAATTTTACTATGTGAGGCTGTAATTCACTGTCACATTAAGTCTTTAAACATATTACCAAGTTCCTTCTGCGTGCTGAGGTATAGAGATAGGAAAACAGTAAGACCGCAGCCTCTGGCAGGCATTTGGTAAAGCTGTGGGAAGGTGACAGCAATGTGTCTGTGGGGAAGTCATGATCAAGGTAGGGAAGGTTAGAAACCGTGCAGATGCTCCTTACTCAGGGAGGAGCCTTGTCCTGAAAACCCCATCACAGACTGAAGAGATCAGAAATCAAAACAGGGGCCTGGCCTCCCTTGCACTTGCTCAAAGCACACCAGCCTGCAGCAGTGGTTCACCGAACACTGTGCTGAAAGAGACGCGTTGCAAGGACCACACAAAACACAATATCCAAACCACGCTGGCAGCGACACTGCACAACCTGCAGAGCTGTTTATCCTTGCAGTCCGTGGCCGAGTGGGAACTCCGGCTCCCCGCCGATGCCCTGCGTCGCGAGCCTTCTGGCACAGGTCACGGGCCAAGGGATAAGCCGATGCACGGTCCCTGATGATGAACGGCTTTCAGAAAGCCCCAAACTCACGCACTGAGCCATCTGTATACATTCGGTTGCCAAAAATAGTACAAATAAAGGACTGTGATGAGCAAACAAATCACCTAATGCCGAGAGGTCAGGAGAGATTATGGATTAAGTGGGGTTTGCACTGAACCTGTGATTCTAGATTAGAGTTGATCTTTGGCGAGAAGGAGGAATGCCTCCCTGCCCTTCTAGCCCGGGAAAGCATCAAGCTCAGACACAGGCGAATAGACTGGGCTCCCCCGGATCAGTCAACCCCTGCGGCCACAGTGCAGGCTGCGTAGACCACGGAGGAGGCTAAACCTGAGGAGACCCAGGAACCGAGGCTGCAGGACGTCATTCAGGTCAAAGGTGTTGAGGCCACTTGAAGTAGCGGATGAGGGTGGGAGCTTCGGTACGCAACGTGACTTGAGAGGACATGCCAGAAAGTTTCTGTCCTAGTGCTAGCTCATAGAAGCAGCTATTTAAAGAAAACTACTTAAAGAAGTCAGAATTACATATTTTACATTTCTCTTTTAAAATTCGGTTTTATTGGTACATTGTTAAATACACATAACGAAGGAGTTTGTACCTGAACATCCTATATCTCACTTTTTCTTTTTTCCCATTCCCCTCCCTGTCCTTCAGCCCCTCTTATCCTCCTTATTTATTCCTTCTATTCTTTTTTTGTTTTCCTTTCCTTCCTCCCCACATCCCTTGTTCCCTTTCACATTTGAACATTTTATTCCCATTTCCCAATATGCGGTATACATTTTGGTTTTTATTTACACTTTTGGTTTCTAACACCAAAGAAACCATGCAAGACTTAAACATGTGTGTCTGATTTATTTCAGCTTACAGTTTCGAGGTGCATCCACTGACCTAGAAATATCTCCAGTTTATCATTCCTTATGGCAGAGTAGTACTCCATTATGTTAAAAAAAAAAAACTTCATCCATCAGTTAATGGGCATTTGGGTTGTTGCCAAGATTTGGCTATGACAAACTGTGCTGCCAAAAACATGGGTGTGCATATATTGCTGTGGTATGATGCTTTTTTAATGTTTTGGGGAAGATACCAAGAAAGGGAATAGCTGGGTTGAATGGAACCTCTAATCCTAGATTTTGAGGAATCTCCACACTGATTTCCACAGTGGCTGCACCAGTCTACACTCTCACCAACAGAGGAGAAGCATTCTTTTCTACCCCACACTCCAGCCAGAATTTGTGATGGGGTGATTTCTTGATAATAACCATTTTTTTCTGGGGCGAGCTGGAATCTCAGTATTGCTTTTATTTGTGTCCCTTGAATGACCAGTGATGTTCAATATTTTTGCATATATTTATTTGCCTTTTCTATTTCTTTATCTGAGAAGTCTGTATTCATCTTAGATGCCCATTTTTGGATTAGGTCTTTAAATTTGAGGTATCTGATTTTTTGAGTTCTTTATATGTTCTCAATAGTAATTCTTTGTCTGTGTTACAGCTGGCAAACATTTTTTCCCACACTGTGGGTTGTCCCTTCACTCTGTTGATCTCTTTTGATATGTAAAAACCTTCTAAATAAGATGAGGATAATATTTCCTGTGAGACTGGGTTTTATTTATAAAGTCATTGCCTACAACAATGTCTTCAAGAGTTCTACCTATTCTATCTCCCCACAGATTTAATGTTTCTATTTTAATATTTAGATCTTTAATCCATTTTGATTTTAGTTTAGTTCATGATGAAAGATATGGGTCTTGTTGTAACCTGCAGCATCTGAAAAGTCTGTTTTTCCAGCACCATTTATTAAAGAGGTTATCTTTCTTCCAATGAAGGTATTTGGCTTCTTTGTCAAAGATAAGATAGTTGAATATTTTTGGAATTCTTTCTGCATCTTCTAGTCTGTTCCATTGATCTCCAGGTCTGTGTTTTTCCCTTTACCAGGTTGTTTTTATCACAATAGATTTGTAATATAATTTCAAGTCAGGGATTATGATGCCCTCTACCTTGCCTTTGTTGCCCAGAATTGTTTTTGCTATTTAGATCTCTTCTGGTTCCAAATGAATTTTAGGAATGTGTTCTCTAATTCTGTGAGGTATGCTTTTGGAATATTGATTGAGATTGCATTAAATCTGTGTAACAATTTTGGAAGTATGGCCATTTTCACAATACTGGTTTTTCCTACCCAAGAGCGAGGGCTACATCTGCGTTTTCTGATATCCTCTTCAATCTCCTTATTCAGAGTACTGTAGTTTTCAATGTAGAGGTCTTTTACTTCCTGTGTTAGATTTATCCCTAGGTATTTCATTATTTTGAGTGCTATTGTGAAAGATATGGTTGCCCTGATTTCTTACTCAGAGAATTTGACATTGTGTGCAGAAGAAGGTTATTGATTTTTGTGTTTTGACTTTGTATTCAGCTACACTATGCTGAATTTGGTTATCAAATACACAAGTATTTTGGTGGAGTTTTGGGGGTCTTTTATGTAATATTGATATTTTAACAAGTACTGATATTTTAACAAGTACTGATATTTTAACTTCTTTTTTTCCTATCCTTATTCTTTTTATTTCTTTTTCTTATCTAATTGCTCTGGCTAATGTTTCCAGAACTATATTGAATAAGCATGATAACAGTGGACATCCTTGTCTTGCTCCTAATTTTAGAGTCACCTGTAGGAAACATCGACCTGCTAAAACCAAATGTGCATCCAGCAACTAGAGTAGTTCCCTGTGGGGTGCACAACATTTCATAGGGTTCAATTACAGTTTACTTCAAGGGGCCACCCGGTCTGAAGCAAAGCAGCTGGTAATGCCTTATCCCAGTTAAATTGGTTTCCTGATAAATTTTAGCTCAGTTTTCAAGAGTGTGGTAATTTTCTGTCACTGCTACAAAATACCTGAGATCATGAGCTTATAAGGAAGAAGGGTTTATTTTGCCTCATACTTTTGGGGGTTTTGGTTCACTGTCACTGTGCCATAGCCTTGGGCCTACGGCACAGAGTACATCTTGGTGGAAGCACATGGCTGAGGGGCTCACTCACCTCACCATCACCGGTAAGGAGAAGGAGAGACAGGAAGGGGCCAAGGTCTCCATATCCCCCGAGGTCAGGTCCCCAGTGACCTAACTTCCTTCCACTAGGCTCCAGCTCCTAATGGTTCTGCCACTTCCCACTTATATCAGGAGCTGGGAATGAAGCTTTTAAGACATGTTGGGACACCTTTGAAGTAGCCAAGAATATGATTTATCATTTCTTGCTTTGCTGGTCAATTGAGGTTGCCAAGAAGTGTATTTTCCAACAAACATCTCAGGCAGCAGACACTTACTTTTGCCATAAGGCCCATCATGCTCAGTGAGAACAGATAGGAGCAGCCTGAGCCTGGGCATTCCTTCTGTCAGTAACGTTTTAATGTCTTCATAAACCTTTTCAGACCAACAAAGAGAAATGCTACTGAAGCAGTAAAAGCCTCCACAAATACCAGTGGGTACCTGGAAGTCCTAGTGGCACTTGCCGTCATAGGGAAGTCAATTTTCCAGCCTTCCCCAGCTCTGACACCTCTGGACTGAACTCCTTTATTATGGGTGGTGGCCCTGTCTGGGGGTTATTTTTGGCATATACCATGTATCTTTGACTCACCTTTTGAAAGTCCAATATATGTCTTATCACATAGTCCATAAGATGCACAGAGACAAGGACTCTACCTTGTTATTATAAATCCATCCTTCTTTCATGTGTCTGTAAGAAGCATCCTGAGAGCAGTTAGGATGCCATTCAAATCCCCATTCCCCATCCCTTTCCAAGTCCTCAGGAGATACTCAGACAGTATTTTGTCAAATCCATACCAAGAGTCAGGGACATTATTCTGGACTTAGCCTGGGTAGGCCTGGCCACTAGCTTTGTAGCCTGATCTGCTCCAGTATTTCCTTGGGATGTCTGATGGTCTAATTCTCGTGTCCTGAATAATGGACAATGGACAGCTATTTGGGCTCCAGGATAACTGCTAACACATCTAGGACCCCTATGGCAGGCTCAGTTTCTTTCTGTTTGGCTAGCAGTCCTCTCTCTCCAAATGGCTCCACAAGGTCAGGTGCACAGATCAGTGGTAAATCACAGTCACAGAATGCATGAGACCCTGGGTGCATCTCCCAGCACCACCACCAAGAGGAAAAGGATCGCATGGGTGCAGACCATGGGAAACATGTGCTCGCTATTCTCTTGTTCTTACCTAGATGAGGACTCTTGTCCGAGCTATAAGAGCTGCCTTCTGGGCTGAAGGCCTGGTGGAAAGGCTTCTGATTCCAGTGTATCTTCAATGGGCTTCCATACCATACCCAACTTCACATTGCCGTGGTCCATAAAAAGCACTCCCATTTGTGAACATCTCAAGATCTGGATTCTCCAATAGCAAGATTTGACTTCTCCTGATCCTATTAGATCAGATTGGCTGGAATAAATGTACTCAGTTACCTACATGTGACCGTGTACAGGTTCTTTAGTATCAGTGGGAAGCAGAATGGCTGGATTGAAGGTTGAGACTGATTTCAGAGTAACACTAGGATTATACATAAAAGAAAATGTGTATTTGAGATCTGGAACAGTGAACCAACAGAAACCTCCAAACAAGGAGGCAAGTAAGGTAAAAATGTCTGGGTACCACTGGATGGCTGTCTTCCACCATCTGGTTAATTGCCCTTGCACTTGACTTTGGCACTTACAAAATTAGTGTGTTATATGGAAATCGGAAAGGATCTTCAAAGTCAAAAACAAGAAACATGGCTAACAGAGAGACAATCCAGCTTGTTCCCTGAGTGAGTACTGTTTTCACATCTGAGATTTTTAACTTGGGACAAAATCTAATGTATAGGCAGTGTTGTCCTTGCCCTGGCCCTTCATCTACCCAGGGCTCCAGTTTTACTTTCTAAGACCTCTGTCTTAGAAAGGTTCCTTAGTTTCTTTCAGCTGCCTTGCTTAGAGGACTCAAGCCTGTACAGGTGGTACTGTGAGGTCCATTTATCCAGGTACCAAGATAAATCTGGCATTTAAATTTGTTCAGTAACTCATTCCAATGACAGAAGAAGACATCCACTCATGTACAGTAAATTATGCTTTCTGAGTATCTTTCTCATTGACAGTCCGTTAATCAGAGAAGTGATTTTTCTTCTAAGTCCGTCCTTGCAAAGCCTTGATTTTTCAGACTGTTTGGAAAGCTGAATGTTGACAACTGAGTAAGTGAACCTAACATTAACTGGACAGTCCAAAGTCTGCTTCCAGCACAGTCGCCAGAGTCTTCACATGAGAGATTTTGACAGGAAGAGTGAAGTCAGAGGGAGCCTCTGGGCATCTGCATTAGGTCACTATGAGTGATATTGGGCAGCAGGTTGCTCACTGCCTGAGCTCTGTGCTCTTCAGGAATCTGATTTAGGCTGGGGCACCCTCTTCTCCAGGGCTCTCCTGCTTGCAATAGTGTGTTGCAGATGTTCCGCCAGTAGAATTTGGGATTTGGGATCAAGGGCTGCTTACCTCAAGTCCAGTTCTTCCTCACAGCAAGCTCAAGGGTGGTCCTGGAGTCTGGTTCTGTCTTTCACTGTCCCTTTCTTTCTTGAACCCAGTCCCTGCTATTGAAAACTTAAAAGCCAGTTTCAACCACTCTTGACACTGACATCCCTAAGGCTCCTTCCACCTTTTACAGTGTCTTTTGTATAGCTGGGGTGCTGTGTCCAATGAAGGGAATATTTTTCATTTTCAAACTTTCAACTACCTCAACTACCAGATCTATACCTGAAGATCTACACGTTGATCCAAAATTCTAAGAATTCTGAAAGGTCCTTGCCAAGTTTTTGTTTCACTTCCTGTACTTTATTTAAGCTCCTTTTCCTTGGCATGTGTTATCGTTTGTGTCCAAATGTCCCCAAAAGCCTCATGCAGTCATGGGGGGTGGGCTTTTCAGAGGGGGCTGAATCTAGAGTTTGTGAGTGATTCATTGTCTAGTGCTGGGATTAGTCGTGTGAACACTACACTTACCCTAGGGCAAGTAGCCTGCATACAATATAAGTAAGGGAAAGAGGCTTGCTCTTCCTCCTTTTTGGCTCTTGTTGCCATGAGCTGTTGCCCTTCTGCCAGGTCACCCTGACTTGGAAACAGCTGAATACGGCTGCAACCTCTACAAACTGTGAGCTAAATAAACCTTTCCTTCCTTCACTTTGGGCATCAGATATTTTGTCTCAGCAATGAGAGAAAAGTAACTAAGATGAGGTGCCTTTTGAGAACCCTGCTGAAACATGGTCCAAATAATGCTTTACTTTGGCTCCATTGTCTGCTTTCACATTCTAGTTGGGATCAGTTGTTGACACCAACTCAACCACAGCAGCCCTTAGAGATGTGCTGGGGTTTTTGCATGTAGCCAGTGTGTTTTTTCCTTAGCTCTTTCTTTCCTGTTCCTCAGAAGTGAGGAAGGTGTACAATAGGTACAATAGGTTTTGAACATCTGCCCATATAGAGTTATGGGTAGAAAAATTTAACAAACTTTCCATTCTATTTGGGTTATCTTTCTATGTGATCATCTTATTCTTCCAATCAAGCAAATTCAAATTTGAAGAGGGAGAGTTGACTTGAATCAGTCCATTTTCTGCCTGTGTCAGCATCCATAACTCTGATAGAGACTTAACATATGTTGTCCTGCCAGGGTCTGGCCTCGATCTCCTTACCATGATAGGTAGTAGAGGGGGAGGCCATCTCTACTTCTCAACCCTCAGGAATGAGGGATGGCTCAGGTGGTGGCACTGAAGCAGTGGCAAAGACCCCACAAAGAGGTGGAGAAGGAGCAATTTCAGTACTTGCCTGAATTAGCAATGAGTTGCTTTTCTTTTCATTTGAATTAGGCAAGACAGGTTCTTTGTCTTTCTTTCCTGTTGGACCATAATATTATGTTTTATCTGCATAGTTTTATTCTGGTATGGCAACACGAAAGATAAAATATAAGGTATTTCACTCTAATTTCTCCGACTTGTAAAATATATATAATCATAGAATTGTATTATAACTTAAAGATTCATTTGTAGGCCATTCTTCCTCCTGAATCTAAAATATATTGTGGCCACACACTATTGCAACAAAAAATACTAAGTTAGCCCCCATATGCAGCTCATTGAGGTTATATTTATTAATGCTAGGATACTTTCACCTACAAATTCATGGAAAGGAAAAAAGATAATAATTTCTTGGACACACCCAGCCACAAATATATTCTTATATTACTTATGCTGCAACTAAAACTGGATCTCAGAAACCAAACAAAACCAAATGGGACCCTCACAATGAAGACAAACGCAGAGCTTCCTTCTGGAAGTCAAATCAGTATCATATGTCCCCCAGCCTGGACCTTCACAGCGAAGGCCAAATCACCAGGAGGGAGAAATAGGAATATGGCAACATGTACCAACGCTACTAAATGAACAAGACTCCTGCACACTGAGAGGAGACCTCACTCCTGCACACTGAGAGGAGACCTCATTATTGCAAAATGGTGTGCTGAAAGTTGGCAATCCCTAGCCAGGGAAAGACCCGGGACAGTCCCTGGGACATTTGGCTGCTCAGTCTCACGCTGAGAAGTCCCTGACCTTGTATCTGTGGCTGATCTCCATGCCCAGGGTGAGCATGAAGTTAAGGCTAAGGTAGAACTGCAAAGCCTAGAAAGTGTCAAATAAGCACTCAAATCAGAACCAGTTTCCAAAGACCAAGAGAGGTTTTAGAAAATTGGTTTTTATTCTTTTTCTTTCCTCTCCCTTTCTGTCTCTCTTTGTCTGTCTGTCTGTCTGTCTGTCTGTCTGCCTGTCTCTCTCTCTCTCTGTCTTCTTGGATTCATCTCCTTTTAAACACTAGCTGGACATAGGAACTGTGGCTTCAGAGAACACACATACTAAAGAATACACTTCTCAAAAATATGTAGTTCAAAGTCACTAAACAGCTACAGACTACAGCAAGCAACGCTGAAGAACCCTGAGCAGAGAGGAAGACCTGATTTCAAAACTTACTATGTTGTAAGATTGAAAATGTTCATTTTCATCCAAAAATTGTGACGCACACAGAGGTATGCGAAAACGTGGCCCATTTGCAGAAGAAACTAATGGATGCTGTCTCTGAGGAATCACTGAGAACTTACTAAGCAAGAGTCTTTACATCAACTACATTTTTATTTTTTAAAAAACACTATTGAGTTATGATTGACATACAATGCATTGTACATGTTTAATCCATATAACAATGAGTCTGGAAATAAGTATACATTTGTGAAAATACTGTAATAATCTATGCTATCAATAAATCCACCACCTCAAATAGTTAGCTCTCACTTTTATTTACCCGTGTGTATACGTGTATATATGTATGTGAAAAGAACACAACAGAAGACCTCCCTCTCAGCAAATTTTTCAGTATGCAATACAGTATCATTAAGGTACCATGCTGTAGAGTATATCTCTAAGAATTATTCATTCTGCATAACTGAAACTTTACACCGTTTGACTAGCAACTCCCTGTTTCTTCCCCCATTCTCCAGCAGCTACAGTTCTGCTTCCAGGAGTTTGCCTACTTTAGATTTTAAATGTGAGTAGTATCATGTAAAATGTGTCCTTCTGTGTCTGGTTTACTTCACCAAGATGAATGACCTTTAGGCTCATCTATGTTGTTGAGAATGGCAGTATTTTTTAAGGCTAAATAATGTTCTACTGTATGAATATATCACACTCAATTTACTTATTATGGTTACATATTTAAGTTGTTTCATGTCTTGGCTATTGGGGATAAAACTGTAATCAACATGGAAGTACATGTGCAGATTGTTTCATTTCCTTTGGAAATATACCCAGAGGTGGACATTGGATCATATGGTGGTTCCATTTTCAATGCTGAAAAGAACCCCCATGCTGCTTCTCATGTAGCTGCACACTGGACCTTTCCACAAGTGGGCAAGGGTCCTTCTCTGCACATCTCATCATTTGTGATGATTTTTTATTTTGATAATAGCTGTCCTAACTGGAGTGAGGTTTTGATTTTCATTACTTTTTCATATAATCTGTTAGCCATTTTTATGTCTCTTTTGGAGAAATGTCCAAACAATTCCTTTCCCCATATTTTGAATCACTTATTTTTCCTGTTGAATGGTTTAAATTCTCCATATATTTTGGATAATAACCTCTTATCAAAAGTGTGGTTTGCAATTTTTTCTCCCATTCCATATGTTTGCTTTCCATTTTGTTGATTGTATCCCTTGCTATAAAGGAGATTTTAGTTGGATGTAGTCTCCATTGTCTACTTTCTCTTCTGTTGCCTATGATTTTGTCATGCTTAAGAAATCGCTGCCAAAACCACAGAATTTCTATTTCATTCTGGGCAGCTTCTATTGATACATGAATCTGCCAATCCTTTCTTCTGCAATGTCCAATCTGCTGTTAGCTATGTACAGTGTATCACTGTAACCTCAGATATATATCATAGTTTTCACTCCCAACTTTCAATTTGGGTCTTTTTCACATGGCCAATGTATAACTTTTCCAACCTACAGATGGAATAATAACTTTTACTATCACTGCCTGCTTGTTCTAAAATCTATATTGGAATCCTGGGTATGTTTCAATTGATTTTTCCCCCCATTAGGAGTCATCTTTTCCAGTTTCCTCACAATTTTAGGATTTTTGAAATTGTATGCTGAAAATTATGAATGTTACCTTTATCAAAATCCTCATGTTCTTCTTGCTGTACATTCCTGCAAATACACAAAGCCTTGCTCTAGGACGCAGCCTAGTTACTCAGAACCCTGGGTCCTTCCAGACCTGGGCTCCGGCTGCCTCAGGTAGAATCAAAACAGGGCTTGGCCTGGAGCTCATTATTCCACACTACAGAAGCAAGACTCTCCTGCACACCCCTCTTTCAACCATGAGTCCGAAGTCCTCTAGACTGAATGGTGTGAATAAGTGTGATTCTCAGCGCTGTTTCAGGACTCGCAGTGTTACTGCGAATTCTCTCAGGGCGCCCTACCCCCAGCCACCAAGGCTGCTAAAGCACACTCAGTTCAGTACTCTAAGGAGCGCCCCCGTACTGCTGTGTACTGGAGATTGAACCCAGGGCCTTCACACTGAGCTACATCCACAGGCACATTTTATTTTTTATTTTGAGGCAAGGTCTCACCAAATCACCAAGTTGCCTACTTTGGACTGGAACTTATGATCGTCCTGCCTCAGCGTCCCAGAGTGTGGGGATTGCAGGTATGTGCCCCAGGCCCAGCTCTGGGGGCGTTCTCTCTCTGTGCGGTGCTGTTCTTTGTAGTACCTTGTCCTCCGGACTACAGCTGCATTGCTCCCTCAGACTCTTGGCCCTGAATCCGGCTCAGGGAGTCCGCGGGCTCAGCCCGAGCTCCCGCTCCCTGGGCACAGCCGGCAAAGGCTCCAGGCTGTCGGAGCAGCTCCTGCCAGTGCAGCCACTGTGTCTCCAGCTCTGAGTGGCCACTGTCCTCTGCTGCCCAGTGTCCTGAAAACCAAGGTTTCCTATATTTTGTTTATTTGCTGATCATTTCAGGTTGGAGGGCAAAGCTGGTCTCTATTTCTCTGTCTTGCTTGGAAAAAGAATTTCTTTCCTAATTTAATTTTAATTCATTTCAGTTTAAACAGCCCTGTGTTGTTAGTAGCTATTGTAGTGGGTAGTGAAGTGGGTTCGTAAACAATATAGGAATCCAAGCAGCCAAATTGATAAATTTGGAATTTCATTAGCTGAGCTCAGCGGCCACTCGTGTGGACCCATTTCAGGGTCTCACTGAGTGGCCACAAACTGGAAAATCACAAAGCTTTTAACAGAGAATCACAAAAAGACATCCTGTTGGAAATGATTTAGCTAGAATCTTATATTAATTTTCAGTTGGCACCTGTATCCTGCTTCTTTTGTTGAGCAGGTTAATTTTTCTCTTGTGGGTACAGCTCATTCTGCTTTTCTCATGGGACTTATACCCTGAGTAATTTTCCATTTTCCTGGGTAGAATACAGGGCACTAGTTAAATGCAGGGCTCAAGATAACATCAGTTATGCCAAGCTACAACATTTCCCACTGGTTTTAGTACATGAATCAAATCCTTGATTCCTGGTCATTTTTTTAAAAGTCATCTTTATCATCTACATTTCACAGATCTTCGTATTGCGAACATATAACCACTAATTTAATAGACTGAACTCGGCTTTAGATATAACGCATTAAACAGTTTATCATGCAGGGGCCAATAGTAATGGCCAGCAAGAGGAAAACCGGGAGTCCTGCCAAAGCTCAGAGAAGGGTGGTCAGCCATGGGGTGGTGGAGAACAAATTCTCATATCAACTCTGTTGACAATGTCTCTCATTTTTCCTATCAGCTAGGTGCTTTCTGAGCTGATTAAGACTGTTCTTAATAACTAAAAACAACAAGATTTACCAAGGACTAGGCATAGACCCTTCCTGTTTTAAGAAAAGGAGGTCTACACCTACCAGTTCTGAAGAACCGTCTCAGCCAGGGAGTTTAGAGACTCCTCCAGGTGATAAACATTTTGTTCAATGTGTCCAGATCATGGTCTATTTCTTTGCTTACTATCTGGTAATTTTGGCCTTCCACTATGAGGGCTGTAGTTCCTAGTGTTGCAGAACCAGCTCCTTTTAATCTGAAAAAGGACAGGAACTAGGACTGGGACCCTCTTCTTGCAAGGTTGGGTAACCCCATATGTTTTTTTCCTCCTTCTCTAGAATACCAGTACACTTGGGGAAGAACATGAGTTAAGATACAGAGTACAGCCAAACGAGTGCAAGGGGTGAGGCCGTTTGTACAGACAAACCACGTTCCCGGCAGGGAGACTAAATGTTGGCTGAGGGAATAAGAGACATTTTGTACGTACACAGTTGAATTACAATTAATTCAAAATGGGGAGCACTGCAAGGGGAGATTTACAGACTGAATATGAAGTCCAAAGCCCTGAATGTTTCCCGAAGTGAGGGGCTTAGGTCCCTGTCCACACTAGCCTGAAGAACCAGAATTAAGGTTTGAGGCGTAGTCTACTTAGCTGGAGTCTGTGGTCTTGCGGGCTTAAAAGTGGGAGTCTAATGGCTCTTTCTGGCAACTTTGATGGCCATGGAATTACTCAAGGTGACTGTATACGCTCCTTCCTAGCAGGCGCCTAGGGATGTGGGCTGTCTTCTTCTGTAAACTTAATCACCAGGTTGAGCTGCCAGGTATGCCAGGGGGTCATCAGGTATTTCAGGATTGGTCTGATGGCCCCAGAATAAGTGGTGGGTTGAGAGCAGAAAGGGATGAAAAGCCTGTAAGGACTTAACAAGCTCCCCATTAGTGATAGCAGCCAACTTAGCATAATCAAAGAGGGCAGTTGGCCATCCATGACCTCAGAAGGAGTAATGTCCTGGAAGTAGGGGGTACATCACACATACAGCAGGACAAATGGAAGGAGACTTACCCAGTTTTCACCAGTCTCAAGAGCCAGTTTTGAAACAGTTTCCTTTATGGTTCTGTTTATTCTCTCTACATGGCTTCAATTTTGAGGCCAGTAGGACAATGTAATTTCCAATTGATTTCTAAAGCTGCAGCTAAATTTTGAGTGATCTGAGATATGAAAGCTGGGTCATTGTTGGACCCCAGGGAGGTGGGCAAACCGAATCGAGGCACTATCTCATAGAGGAGTTTCTTAGCTATGATGAGAGCTGATTCAGTCCAGTGGCAAATCTTTCAGTCCACCAGGTGAATGTGTCTATGAGAACTAAGAGATATTTTGTCCCCCTCTTCCTGGGCCCATTTTGGCAAAGTTTATCTCTCAGTGGTCTCCAGGGGTAAGTCCTCATGTTTTCAAACATCGGTGGTGGCCAGCTTAGGGTTCACTTGAAGACACCGTGAGCATTTTAACTTGGCCAATTTGGTTCCCCCTAAGTGAGCGGCCTGATGGGTCTCTGGGATGAACTGGGGGCCCAATGATCTGGTTGATTTTTTGATGATACACATTCTCTCCAGGGTGAGATGGAATTTCAATGTTTTTTAAATTTGCATCTCTCAAATGACCAATGATACTGATCTTCCCAGAAGAATTAAAAGCATCATACCCCAGCAATATATGTGTGCCTGTGTTTATAGCAGCACAATTTGTAATAGCTAAATCTTGGAAACACCCCAAATGCCCATTAACTGAGGAATGGATAGAAAAGTTGTGGTATTTTTATACAATGGAGTACTACTCAGCTATAAAGGATAAATTTGAGGCTTTTATAGGTAAACAGATGTAACTGGAGACCATACTCATAAGTAAAATAAATCAGACTCACATGTAAACATTGTATTGTCTCCCAGGTGTGAGAAAATGAAAGGGTAAATAAGGTCCAAAATGAACAATAGATTTTGTGAAATGGAAAGAAATTTTTCAAAAGGAAAAAAAAAAAAAATAGGGTGGGAGTAGGGGTATGGAAGGAAGGGAAAAGGGAAAGAAAACCAAGATAGTTATACTACTAGTTTCTTTTAGTTCATTGAAAAGAAATATTTCTGCAGATATCATTTGGAGAATTTGTTATGCCTGTCACTTGTACTCTGAGTAAAGATGCGATGTATTAACAATTGTTATTTTAGTATCATTTTGTTATGAAATTTTGTTTTACTTTTTTTCCATAATATAAAAAATAGAAAACATGCATGTAAACTTCAAGTGAGTACTTTTTAAAATTGACGTGTCCTGCACAGATGGAGAAGATGCGAGAAACCCCAAGTCAGGCATGATAATAAGTAGAGTGTCACACACAGCACGAACTGCAGCCGTGCCAGCTCCCTCTGGGCCAGGGCTCTGTCTTCAAGTCCATGTTATTCCATTTTCCTGAGTTTAATGAGTATTGTTCTAACAATTATAAAGATGAAGAAACAAAAGTTATGTTACTCAATTTTGGCATTCTGATGGCCATTTGGAGTTTTTTTTTTTTTTAAACATAAAGATGGTGAAACTGCGGACTGAGAGATACAATACTTATTTTTGCTGAGTTAAACTACAGTTCACATGGAAAATACTTTACCAAATTGGAATACTACCTTTAAAGTAAAAACCTGGTTGTTCTTTTCTATCACTGTTTTAAATTGCTGTTAAACGGTAATACCATTATTAATCACTGTAACAGACCTATACACAGGTATGATTTTTCCCTTTTTTATCAGATGTATAGTGTAATTTAAAATATTAATCTTTTTCTTGTTTGCACTGTAATATGTATTTTATTTTTAACATTTTTACAGCATGATTATACATATGATTTCCATAAAAGAAAATATGTACTATTTCATTTCCTTCAGCTACTTATTTTTTCTTTCAAGATTTTTATGGAAAATAATTTTGTTCCAGAGGAAAGCTCCTAAAAGGTATCTGCTCCGAGGACCAGGTTTGAAATTGTCAACAATTCATATTCCAAACAATATGTTGATTTTCTTGATATATTTGTGTAAAATTTTCTTCCAATAAAACGGGGAAATAAAAGCTAGATATGGTGGTGTTCACCTGTAATCCCAGCACTCTAGGAGACTGAAGGAGGAGGGGCTCAAATTCAAACCCAGATTGGGTAATTTTGTGGCAATGAGGCCCTGTCTCAAAATGTTAATAAAGATTAATAAACAGCTGGGGATGTTATTCAGTGTAAAGTCCTTGGATTCAATTTCTAGTATCAGAGGAAAGAGAAAGAAAGAAAGAAAGAAAGAAAGAAAGAAAGAAAGAAAGAAAGAAAGAATAAAAAAAGAAGGAAAGAAAGAAAGAAAGAAAGAAAGAAAGAAAGAAAGAAAGAAAGAAAGAAAGAAAGAAAGAAAAAAGAAAAGAGCGGATTTGCACCCAAAAGGATTTGGGCTGTTTTGGGGAGCAGAGGAAGAAACCTGGGCTCCCCCTGTATGAAGCTGATCTCTGAAAACTGTACTCAGCACTGGTGAGCGTTGCTTTGGAGAGGCCCTAGGTGGCTCAAGAGGCCAAGGGAAGGAAGGAGATGGCACTTCTCCAGGCACTGTGTCACCCTGATGCGCCTCTGTGCTTCCTATGTTTTAAAAGCCAATTACAAATAAAGCAAATAAAATTTCAGACATCTCACATTCATTATGAAAAGAAACAAGATCAAGAAACTAGGCCAATGATTTTTTTTTGTAATCTCCAAGGCAAAAATAGTCAAAAGCACGTTATGAGTTGGATCCTCAGTACAAAAAAAAAAAAAAAAAAAAAAAAAAAAAAAAAAAAAAAAAAAAAACCAAGAAAATGATAGTTGACCCCAAATCAGCATTTCCAGTTTTTCACAGTCTTGGGACCCACACAGATGCTCACCTGCCAGCCCCATGGTCAGCCGTTCCCTCCGCATCCTCATCCTGGGAAGCAGAGATCCTTCCTTCAAAAACAACCAAAGAAATAAAAACAATAAAAACTTCATCAAATTTCTTGTGTTAACTGGAACAACTCATTATTAAGTATTAATAGAGGTATTCACTCCCTATTTTTAAACTGTTTTTCATTTCTATGAGCAAACATTTGTAGTCCACGATGATTTCATTGTGGGGAGCTGGAACCTGCACACAACACATCCCACATCTTTTTATGCCCCTCTGTTCCTTTCTCTTCTCTTCCTCTCCCTTCCCTTTTGAAAAGCTCTGTCTCTGTTTCTTATTACCCAGCTTGTTCTGAATAAAACGGTTGACAGGTAAGAAGCTGCCAGGTGTTTGGTCACAGCTTTCTGTCCCATGCAGAGCAGCTCCCGACCTGGGGAAGGGGCGGGGACACAGAATTACTAAGTAAACACCGCAATGGGGAGGAACCCAGGCCATCCGGGCCTTAACTTCCCCAAAAAAAGTTTCCCATAAGGTTAACTCTTGAGATTCATTCAGTTGCTCACTTCCTTTGCATCATTTATCTTCTTGAGCTTTTCCATTCTTTTCTGGGGGTCATCACTGCCCCAGATGGTTAGTGCCCTATAACAGAACAATCGCCACCTCTCGGTGACATTCGGCTTAGGCCCCCAGGGTGGCCAGGAGTGGCTGGTGCAGGATGGGTCAGCTGGGAAGGAATATTTCTTCTCTTCAGCTGTCTACGGGCCTGGCCACGTTCCTGTGGCACAGAAACACGACGGCAAAGCAGCGGCACAAGCACTTTCCAAGCATCTCCTGTGTCACATCTGATGACTTCCTATTCTCTAAAGCAAGTCACACAGCCAACCCCAGGGTCACAGGATAAGGATGTAACCCTGCCCCCAGAGAGAGGCATGGCACATGATTGGACTGAGAGGGCAGGGCAGGAAACTTGGGGCTTTATGCCTTCTCCCACAAACATCACCGTATTAGTGTTTATATAGTACTTAGGTTTAACACATTCTTCAATAGAATTTTTTGATTTTGGTAATGCTAGGAATTGAAACAGGGCCTTTGGAATGCTAGTTTAAGCACTCTATCCCCAGCCAATATAAGATCTTAAGTGTCTTTGCTTTCTCCCATATTTTTCACTTCATCCTCAAAGTGTGTGAAGACATTGTTTTTATCTTCCACATTTTACAAATCAAGAAACAGGCTCACCAAGAATTAAGAAGCATTATGTATAAGGACCAACTTCTCACTATGAATGTAATCATTAGGTACTGCAAATGTGTACTAATAAAATAAATAAACAGGTGAGAAAAGAGAAAGAAAGAAAGGTAAAGCCCCTTACCCAAGGTCAGACAGTCAGTTCACAACAAAAGGGGGACTTTCTAATAATGCCCATGAAGAGGGGAAAGTGGCGGCGGGCCTTTTCTTTCTTTGCTCATAGTTGATCATCTTTTCTCTCCCCTCCCCTTTTACAGGCTAGCTATGGAAGACGCCAGAAAAACAAGTCAACAAACAAACTCCAGGTAAAGTGATTTATCCATACATGGGGTGGATAAGGCATAGAATAGGAGACTGTTCGATTTCTTCTCTTTCTAGGGACTATCTAAAATGGTTTCACTGTATTCCTGCCTAGAGAAAAAATAATTGCTACATCATTACAACTATCAAAAGTCCAGGTCACAAAGCAGCAGCAGCCAGAGGAGATGGGATCATGCTTTGTAGGCAAATTGGCTATGGTAACATGCTTTGTAGGCAAATTGGCTATGGTAACAATTGCAAAACATTTACAGCACATACCTCCCAGTATGTAAACTGGTCATATGCAAATGAAGGGTGGCTATATAAACACATATGTTTATATTTTTAAACCAATATTTTAACACATAAATATTTTAATAATTTGACCAGAGTTTTTCAAGGGATAATGTCATTAACCACACTTCATTACTTTTCAGAATTTGTATTTAATTTTTAAGGGCATATTAGCTGGAAACAATATCTAACAAAGAACAACAAGCACAATAAACATGTAGAGAGAGGCTCACCACTGATGACATTAGATGTAAGGTAAGGGTCCCTTTTCCGTGCTCAGCTCAGTCCAGGAAGTGTACATTTGCCATCCCATGGAAAAGTTATTGCAATTTTAGTGAGTTAATTCCAATCTAACATTTCCTGTGCAACCCATGGTGATAATAAAGACACTAAGACATATTTATAATTATGGGGGCCCAAGGGGTCCTGAGTTTGGCCATGATGAATGTTCATTGGAACAAAGGCCTCGACCCAGGGTCTAACCTGGACTTTATTAATTCATGAAGAAGGGAGTGGCCTGAGGGGGAGTGACTGTGAGAATGGTGGGACTTACATGTGAGTACTGTGAGCTGGACTAGGTAGGAGGACTCAAAGTACCTGTGCAATATGCAGGGAGGATATGCAGAAAGACCAGTCTGCATAACCAACTGAAGTAGCATCTAATGTTTAGGCAGTGGTGCTGCAGCTCTGTTGTGCAAACTTTTCTGCCCTGGGAAGTCATAGCCTTTTATCTTGAGATTCAAACCCAGTTGACAGTGTGGAGTGGTGGCTCTTCATCCTGCTCAGCTCAACTATGTGTAGGGAGTCACTGGGCAGGGAAACAGTAACTGTAGCCTAACTTTAAAGATTACCCATCAGCACCTCAGCCAGCCCCATTTGCATTGCTTAGAGCCAATTGAAGGGAAAAGGAGATGGCCCGGCCAGCTCTGTACATATCAGTACATGGAAACAGGGGCAGGTGTAATCAAAGTGGAGGTAACTGCTCTTAGTTCAAGGAGAGTCATCCAGGTGGTTCCTCACAATGTCAACTATATCTCAAATATTCTTTCTGAAAAGAAACCGCTAGGTTCTTCTTTAATCAACACTAACAGGATTTACATGTGAGCTAGTCAACATAGTATATAAATACTTAATGTTTCTTGAAATTACATTGTATTGGTAACAGAGACCACATTATTCTATCCACTATTGTGACAGAGCCCAAGTTAAGTAGGTTAAATACCAAAACTGCATTGGGAATACTCCCAAACCAAGCATAGAATATTAATTAAGTGAATTTTAAGAGATTTTGAACTAAGTAAAAATATCTCAACAAGGATGAAGCAGTGCTCAAGCAATTATTGACCTAATCAAAACCCTTAATATCACCACCAAAATGCACCACAGTATTTTTTATTTAGTTTACAGAAAGAATGCGTAAGTACAGGTTGCAGAAACAAAATGTTTAGTGCTACTTCCATTGATTTTAAAGCTCTGCTCTAAACAAATTGATTCGTATCACTATGAACAATATTTGTGTGGCATATACTTCATAAAAAAATTATAAAGTACCTAACTATAGAAGTTACATATAGATTGGTGTGTAGTATATAAAACAAGATTCCATATGAATAACTTTGGCTTTTTAAAAAATGAAGTTGCAGATTGACATTGCAGACCTTATGTCCCATATTTAATAAGAATCCATGACCCTGATAGGCATTAAGTGTAAATGGTCTCAGTAGGTCAGCTTTTTGCAAATGCATTAAGGTTATTTTATTCACTGTCAATGCTTTGATGAAAAGGCTTTCTATGCAGCAGATCTGATAGGCGTTTAATGCTGGTGGTTGGTGAGAGAAACATCCCTAATTCAGCCAATGCACAAAACCTAGAACCACCCCTCACCCTACACATGGATTAAACTGTTGAATCCTGCCAAAGTCCCTGCTCCCTAAATGTGTTCTGCATCAACCCTCTCCTGCCTGCTGCTAACGCCCTGATAACTATGCCTGCCCCTCCTGGTCTTGTTCCGTGAGGCAAGAACAGGCGTCTCTCCCAGCCTGGTTCTCCAAGATTCCTGTGCTGTTTTTGTGCCACAGCTATGTCATTTACCACCATCCCCAGGTATCCTGGGAGGACATGTGTGCTTGTTTTATTGCCTAGGGAGAAAGTCCTTGAACGATGGAGATCAGTTCATGGGGCATCCTAGAAAGACTTTACATCTAATAGGAGTTCAAAAAATGGTTTGTATTTAACAACAATTAATAAACTGCATGACTCAAATTCATTTCATAAGACATATTCAGCACCAGATGTGTTGCTCCTTGAAGTGATTGCTGAGATTCACTGATTCTCTTGAAGGCACAATTTTATGTTGACCTTAGGGTAATAACGGCTCCCATTAATTGCCTGCCTAACACCCGCATGATCTCTAATCTTTATGATCACCTCATGGAACTGCAGATGAGGAAATCATGTTTCATGGGAGTTACTTTCCCAGAACCATATGACCCCAGTGGCCCAACTTGGTGGAAGAAGCTGGTCGTGTCTGGTTCCTAAAACCACCAGACCACACCACCCTCATCCATGTTTGAAAAAGAAGGCTTTGGTTTGTTGTTGAGCGCGTGGTTATTTGTGTTTTATAGCTGCCTTCAGTACGAGCCATCATTCAGGAGGAGCTGGTGGATAAAAAGTGCTTACTGAACAAATACACACATCGTTCCTGCAGCAAAGTCTTCTGCCAGCCCTGGGAGAGGTGCGTGGATGGGACCTGTACCTGCAAACTCCCCTATCAGTGCCCCAAGAATGGCACCTCCGTGTGCTCAACAAGTGGGAGAAGGTACCCGACTTACTGCCACCTGAAGAGTTTTGAATGTCTTCATCCAGGGACAAAGTTTTTAAATAATGGAACATGCACAGATGAAGGTAGGAACAGCTTATTTATACAGTTATTCTGTGATCTAAGAGGGCCATTGTATGCCAGCCTTTCTGGTAGGAAATCCTTTTGCTGTGAAATGTTCAGATAACAACTCTAAATGCTTTAAACCTGAATAGTAATCGAAGTGATAACTAAAGAAATCAGGGGTCACCTGAATCCAGAGCACCCAGGTTTGAGGTCCCACCACTGCCCTTTAGAATGGTCCTCACTCTCACTTCTACTTGGCAAAGGATTGTTCCCAAGGTCACCCAACTGGTTCAAAACCCAGGGAGAAAGCCTTGACAGGAGTTGAGCACAGAAATGTGGTCTAGGTCCACTGGGCCGGCAGGTCTCCAGCCTCAGTGGTTTCTTGTAGCCTCCAGCCCTTGGCCCCATCCCTGTCCCCATTGCCCGTGGGTACCCGAGGGGGGCTGAGTCGCTCTGGCCTAGATGTGCTCCTAGGCACCTTGGTCTGCCAGGCCAGCTTGCCTCCTCTTACCTGGGTGCCTAGTGGAATGACGAGGCTGTGACTCCAGGACGCATGACTCAGAGTCCAGTGTTTAAGGTCAGGGATCTCTGCATTTGCATCTCCTCCAGGCCGAGTCTCAGTTATTGACCAGCTGTGTGATCTCTGTGGGCCCCAGTTCTTTTATCTGTCAAACTGAACAATAAAAGCTCCTCAGTCATAAGATTCTCATGGAAATTAACTAAAACGATGCATGTAACATTCTTTGCCTAGTACTTGACACATGGAAAGTGTTCATTAAATTTGAGCTACAACACCAAAACTCAAGCTCTGTCTTCTGCTCCCAAGTTACTACAGACGCACCTGGACTTACGGGCAAATGTGTAAAGCGCTCTTTTCAAAGGTGCCTGACGCACCAGCTCTCAGTAGCCTGGGGGATTCTGTGGTAGGAGTTAGGAGGGTGAGGTAAAAAGGAGAAGAAAGCTTTTCCCTGAGCCCAGCTCTGCTGCCTGTGGATGGGAAGGAGCAAGAGTGAGATTGCTTCACCAGGGCTGGCATTAAATATGTGAGAACACACGAACCCCTCTGGGATTCTGGTAGTTGTCTGACTTACTTCTCAGACTGTGGACGGTGGACGGTGAAGTAGGATGAATAGAGCAACCTCTAATGCCCAGCTTGGGTGCATGGGCCAGTAAGTTAACATGGGGATTTAGGCTCCTCGCGTGACCATGCAGACAGATGTGCCTTCCTGCTCCCAGGGTGGGTGAGAGGACTCCATGATCCTCTCTGGGATGGGTAGAGGGTCCTGGCTACGTGAGCACTCATGACAGAAATGCCTGGCCTTGTTTGTTAAACCTTCATGGTCTCCAAAGTTATTTTGAAATGAGTTATTCTGTTGTTTTAAACGCTCTTAAATTGAACAGGAAAAAACCAAATGCCTAAGTATTGCTCATTTTTTGTTTTTTTTTACTCTAGGAAAATTCAGCGTTACCTTAAATTACGGGAACACAAATTCAGAGGGACTCGTTAAAGTAAAACTTGTGGGCCAAGAGCAGGAAATGTTCATCTGTAAAGGCAGCTGGGGCATGGCGGAAGCCAACGTGGCCTGCTTCGACCTCGGGTTTCCACAGTATGTGCTGGGATCCGGGCTTTCTCCCGGGCTTGATTTCAAGGTTCCAGCTGCTGGCTTTCTGGTTACCTCAGCTTTCCGTCCCTCGGTTTCCTCCTATGTAACCTGAGACTATCCACTTCCAAACTCATAACACTGTTGAGGATTAAATGTGTTCCTGTTTGCCTAGCACTTAGAACTTGGCCAAACCCAGGGCATCTGTTTATTCGAGAATTGGGTGACTCTGAGAGTCTCAAATACCTTTGTTCCTGTGTCTCACTACCCAGCTATGATTACGTCCACTTTTCCACATCTAACAGGGCCTTTCCTCTTTGGCCTTGATCAACTTTGCACAAGTTTGCCTACCTGATTAGGTTTTCATTTTTGTATTTGTAAATGGTCTCATTTCTTTATTTTCTACTTCTTTAATCATTGCTATTATCTTCAACTCTCCCTTTTCTTCTCTCTTATATTTTTTTTCTGATTCCTTGAGTTGAATGCTTAGCTCAGTCCTTTTCAATTTTTCTTATTTTCTTACCTACATAGAAATGGGTACCCTACCCATTTTTATGTAGGTAATGCTTTATCTGCACACCAGAAACTCTAAGTAATATTTTACTTATTATTCTGTTCAAAATATCTTCTAATTCTCAATGCAATTTCATTTTTGATCCATTTGCAATTTAGAAGGGTTTTTTGGTATGTTCTAAATGAACATATTAGCTTGCTGTTAGTTAACTTTTTGTTATGGATTTCCTATTTCATTGCTTTGCTGTCAGAAAATTTCCCTGTATGATGACAACTTTTAAACTAGGTAGGTATTTGTGCTTTTTAAATACATCACGTGCATAGTTCTGTAATGAAAAGTATTAGAATAAGCTATGTTGTTAACTCTTTTGTTCACAATCTTTTTCCATTTTTTCACCTTTTTTGCATCTTCCTGTTAAGTGGAACATTTTTCTAAAAATCTAATACGTAAAAAAAAAAAAATCCAATATGTCAATGATTATTAACTGAAAAAGTTAGCCCATTTTACCCTATTGTGATTACTTACATGGTTGGCTTTATTTTCCTTATCTTATTTTGGGCTTATTCTTTACCCTGCTTTTCTGCGCTTTTGTTCCTCCTCTAAATTCTGTTAGAGTAATCAATTTGTAAAGTGTCTTGGTTACTTTTCTCTCATTGTGGAGACAAAATACCTGACACCCAACATCAAGGAAGGAAAGGTTTATTTAGCTTAGTTTTTTTGGAGGTTTCAGTCCATACTCAGCTGGCTCCAAGGCAGGGTGGTGTGGCTGAGGGGCAGCCGTTCATGATGGCTGCAAGCAGCAAGAGAAAAAAGGTAAAAAAGGGAAAGCACGCCTCCTTCCTGTCCTTACATTGTGTACCAGTTCCCACTCACACCACCAGCCCCAGCACTAGACAATGAACCAATCACAACGCTACACTCAGCCACATCCATGACTACATGAACCTTGGGGGGGGGGCATCTGAATGCAAATCATAACAAAGGATCTCCACCCCTTCCCGTCCTCCTCCAGGCTATTCTAAAGTGATTATTTTAAATCTTATAAAACCTAGTGCAGTAGGTGTATCCCCTTTTACAGTTGAAAATACTAAGGCAAAGAGTCTGTAACCCAGACTTATAGAGAATTTATAGATTATAGAAAATGAGAGGAAATTACGCTAGGTCCTTAGCTCCTACAGTATGACTACAAATGCAAGCACGGTTATTTTTAGCATCACGTTTCATTCTGTTTGCAGAGGAGCTCTTCACACTCAGAAAAGGCTTCATTTTTCTGAAGATCTCCACATGAACTCCACAGAATGCTTGCAAGTGCGCTGTCGGGGATTTGAGACCACTTTGGCTGAGTGCGCTTTTTCCAAGAGAAGAGTTCAGGGGAGCGAGCTTCTAGCTGGTGTGCTGTGTTACACACCAGATACAGGTTGGTGGAGCCCCTGCCTAGTGTTCTCCCCTCCTGTTTATTTCACACCACGCTGATAGTAAACTGATGACTGGCAGTCAGCTGTCAGCCACGGAGGCAGTGACATGGACTGCATCATGTTTGAGGTCTTAGAGCCTACACTGGTGATTTTTCCCTTATTGTTCTTTCTTAGGCATCTTTCTTGCTTTTCTCTCAATCAGTCCATGTTTACAGTTCATAATGACTACATCCATTATGGAGGGAGTGGATGCATGCACCTGACACAATTCTTTTTACATCTGCTTCTCTTCCCCTTCCTCCTGGACATTCAAATATTACTTCTGCTCAGGTTCCCATAGGGGAAGCACAGTTATGTGAGTTCCTTGCTCCCTTGAACATCTGGATTCAGGGTGCCATAGCAAACATCTATCAGTCAAGCAGCAGAGGAAACCTCAGCATCTCCTCCCAGAGTTCCAGCCTGCAGACTGGTGCCTCAGTTTCTCTTCAGTCTTTGTTACTTTGCTGTTCCATCTTGATGTTGGACTATTCCAGCCACATGTGTGGTGTCAAAACCAAAGCAATGACTCCCTTCTCTGTGCTCAAAAAAAAAAAAAAAAAAAAGGACCATAAAAATGTTAATGTCACTCTCTGGGCGTCCTGGGAGTGGGAGGTTGGTGGCGTGGCCTGAGGGGGAACAGGAGAGAGGCAGAGTGAGCCTCTGGCAGTGAATGATCTTGCTTTCTGGGAACCCACTCCAGGGCCTGCAGACATCCACCGTCAGCCCTGGCTCTCAGCGGAAGGGGCTCCTGCGTTAGCCAGCTCTCCTGTTCTCCTGTGTCAGTCGCTGGACTCTGCTGGTGCTACCAGTGCTTTCTGTATCGCTCTGTCGAGCTCTGTATCCTAATGACCCTGTTACCCTAGAAGTGCAATAAGGAAGTCATTCTGCAAGTCCGTCGCTAAATTTCACAAAAGTAACTCGTTTTCCAGATCTGGGAAGGGAGTCCTTTCAGTGTGTGAATGGGAAGCACATTCCTCCAGAGAGAGCGTGCAACGGGGTCGACGACTGCGGGGATCAGAGTGATGAGCTGTGCTGTAAAGGTAAACACTGAACCTAAATCCCCGAATGCCCGCGTCTAGCTTAGACTGAAAACAATCCAGCTCCTTCCCCGTTCAAGAACCAGAAGAACTGTCTCTGCTTGTGTTTGCCCAGGGTGCCAAGATGGAAGTTTCCTCTGTAAGGCAGGTGTTTGCATTCCAAATCAGCACAAATGCGACGGCGAGGTGGACTGCATCACTGGAGAGGACGAAGTCCGCTGCGAAGGTACTCGCAAGGCTTAGCTGGGCACGGAGGCACCGGCCTCCAGGAGGCAGGCGGAAGCAGAGGGCTGCAAGTTAGAGCGCATCAGAACAGTAGCTGGCAAATTTTTTCTCCCATTTCTGTGGGCTGTCTTTTCACTCTGTTGGGTGTTTTCTATGCAGCTTTTTACTTTAGTCTCATTTGTTGAGTTTGCTATGCTTTCCTGTGCTTTTGGAGAAGTATTCAAGAAGTCTCTACTTGTGCTGTGATTGTAAAATGTTTCCCCTATGTTTTCTTCTAGTAGTTTCAAGTCTTCTATCTCAGTCTTTGATCCACTTTGAATTCACTATTTTAATCTTATACAGATGACTATCCAGTTTTCCCAGCACCATTTGTTAAAGAGCTTGTTTTTTCTCCAATATATATTTTCGACCTCTTTCTCAAAAATCAGAAGGTTGTGCTTGCATGGGTTTGCTTCTGTGCCCTCTCTTCTATTCTGTTGGTCTACGTGTGTATTATTTTGCCAGTACCATGGTGCTTTTGTTACTATGTGCTGTTATATATTTTGAATCAAGATATTGTGATTCCTCTAGCGTCACTTTTTGTCCTGAATTGCCTTGGCTTTTCTAGGTCTTTTGTGCTTCCACACAGATTTTATTTTGAGTTCTATAAGGAATATTATTGGTATTTTCATAGAGATTGCACTGAATATATCAATCACTTTTGGTAATGTGGTTACTTTAACAACACTAATTTTGTTAATTCTTGAATATGGGAGGTTTTTCTGTCTTCTCGTATCTTCTTCCATTTTTTTCTTCAGTGTTTCATAGTTTTTTTCATTGTAGAAGTCCTTCACTTCCTTCGTTGTCGATTCATAGGTAGCTATTTATGTAGATTTGAAACTATTTTAAATAGAATTGTTTTCTTGCTTGCTTTCTCAGGTAGTGCATTATTGATGAATAGAAAAGCTATTAATATTTTAGAATTGATTTTGGAATCAGTTGCTTTCCTGAATTTGTTCATCACCTCTAAAATTCATTTGGTGGAGTCTTTAAGGTCTTACAAGTATAAAATCATATTATCTGCAAAGGATATTTTGGTTTCTTCCTTGGCTATTTGTGTTCCTTTTCTTTCTTTCTCTTGCCAAAATGCTGGGAGTGGCGAGAGTAGGCATTCTCACCTCATTCCTGATTTTAGAGGAAACAGTTTCAATGTTTTTGTTTTTGTTTTGAGACAGGGTCTCCCTATGCAGTTCAAGTTGGCCTTGAACTCACTTTGTAGCCCAGGCTGGTCTTGAACTTGCGACAGTCCTCCTGCCTCAGCCTCCCGAGTGCAGTTTCAGTTTTTCTCCATTCAGTATGATGTTGGTGAGGTAGCTGTTTAATTTTAGGGCTTGAAATATATCACTCCATGCCTTTCTGGCCTTTTTTTTTTAACAAATAAAAAAATGATCAGGAAAAAAGAGCAAGACATTTTTAAAAATCACTAGAGTGCTTAAAAGTGAATAAAATTTAATAAAAGAAAAAACAATGAAAAGAAAAAAATCTTTAAAAGAAATGAATAAAGAAAAAGTTAAGTGTGTCTACAATTTCCTGCACACCCAGAAGTGTGGACTGGTGAAGGTTCTTTCTTTCCTGGACCTGTGATATTGGAAATTACCAGGCAAGGGGAGGGAGGGGTCCCCAAGGACTCCTGGCGGAGTGTCCTGTAACCCCGGGCAGTGGCAGTTCCCTGCTGTGTTGCTCAGGGCTGGGTCCAGGCCCCTGCTCTGCTGCTCATGGTCCAGGCACATCTCGGCCCCGGTGGTGACAGGTGTCCTCTCCAAGCGGGATGCCTTGGGGGCAGAGTTGGCAGGTGCTGTCTTGCTGTCACCCCAGCCCCTTGGAAACTGTCCAGGCAGGCGCTGCTGCCCACAGTGGCATCCATGCCTGAGACCTGCAGCTGAGCCATCTCAGATCTGCAACATGCACCCTCCCTCACTGTCCCCAGGCTTCTGCTCCCCGCTCACTGGGTCCCCAAGCCATGACTGTGCTGTACCCTCTGGTTCCCTGGCTGGCCTGGTCCCCACACCCAGCCCCTCTCTGGGACTCTTCCCCAAGGTGGTCTGCACTCTAAGGCTCATTTTGATTCAGTCCCTGCCCGGGGTTGCTGCTGGTCTAATCTGCAGGTTTCTCCCGAGTTGGGGCTGCTGTCCCTCAGGTGTCCCCAGGCCAGTGGCTTTCCCAGCTGCCCTGTGCATGTGGAGTGTGGTCCATCTCCCATCTGGGGCTGGCCATGTGGGCTGCTCTGTGATCTTCTCTGTATTGCCTGTTTCTCTTTGTTTTTTAGGTTTCCTGTCACTCTTTTTTGATTCTCAGAGTTCTTCTCCTCTTTCCCGCTTCAGAAAACATGGTATGATAGAAAAGCACTGTGAATGTTTACATTTTTAAAAAATTTATGATGGTGTTACAGAAAAAACAATATCAAACTGAATGGAAGACTCCTTGCACCAAGGAGTCTAGAAGGCAATGTTTATTGATCTGATGCTGGTGGGCTGGTGGGAATCAGTTCCAAATCACCAGCCATGAGTCAACTTGGAGCACAATTTAAATACAGTTTGCAAGCAGGAAGTACAAGGCTGATGGCAGGTTATTATGTGATTGGTTATATGAATTAAGTCATATATTGTCAGGCAAGCTAGTTCTAATAGAGTTACTTAAAAGGAATTGTTTACCATAATATAGGAGCATCCTGGGAATGAGGAGAGGGGCTTGAGCAAAGCAAGTAAAGTTACATGTGTCCTTGACTGGGCCACTTTGTGTCAAACACGGAGTCCTTGAAGCAAGCTGGGAACAGTATATGGTCTTCTGACTAAGGAAAAACATAAGCTGGACATGGTCAGGTTGGCCCAGCATACTATCAGAGAGAAGTAGCTAAATGTAGACAATGAAGGCTGACTGACTTTAGCAGGCTAACTACATGACAAGAAGCAGAGGCATAGTCACAGGCTACTGATTGATTTTTTACTTAGCTATAAAATAACTGTAGGTTTTTATTCTACAACTGTACCCTTACAACAGTAAGAGACATAGTGCCATGAACCACCACCATCACCACTACCACAGCCAATACTCACTTCTAACATACTCATCCCATCCTTTTGCCACTTTCTGCAGCAGCTTGGAGTGCTCTTTTCTGTGTCTTTAGTTCCACCATCCTAGCTGCCTCCATGTCCTGAATTGATTCAAAGCATTGACCTTCCGTGGTTATTTTGATTTTGGATAGAGCTGCAAATCCCATGGTGCCAGATCTGGTGACTAATGTGGGTGAGGACACAGCGTGCTGTGTTTATGAAGCTGCTTTGCTGTTGGATGGCACTGGCAGCAGCATTCACCATGCTGTTTTTTTAATCACTCCTGGTAAAGACACAGAAGAGAACTTGCAGGGCTGTTTCAGAAAGTGGCAAGAGAGACAGGAGAAGTGTTCAAAGAGAGAGAGAGAGAGCTTTTGGAGGGGGATTCAGGGCAATGTGCCTTTTACTGAAACAAAAATTTTTAAAAATATACATTCACATTTTCCCCTCACCCCTTAACAGTGCCTCCTTTCTAACTTGGCTTGTCTCGCTCACAGAGGCACAGGAAGGATCTGCACCTGCCACTACCTTGGCCAGGTCCTCCCAGGATGGGCTCTTGCGAACAGGTAGGTGGCAGAGCCTGCACACTGCTCAGTTACACCTCGCTGCCTACTGTCCTTCTGGTACCCACCTTACCTTTCCTTTTCAACAGTAAAAACTTTGAAAATAGTATTACGGTGTCCTCAAGAAATTTACCCACAGGACAACGAGTTTTCAGAAAGCAAGGTTAAAAAAAAAAAAGAAACAAGCAAGGTGTATTTCAAACTGCAGTGGTCAGTCAGATTTTGCCATTGAAATTCCTGGCTGCTGGCTGGCCCCAATTCTTTTGTCCCCTCCTGTTATACGCCCTTGTATGAGTTCACAAGGTCAGGGGGTTTCCATGGATAGCATCTTTTGTGGCACTATCATTGCTTTGGAATGTTACAAGACCTTCTTATACATCTGGTTAATGGACACACAGAATGGGGACACCAGGCAGTTGGGTGCCTTGAGATAAACCCATTTGTTTCCCTTACTGTAGTTTTTATGGTCAATTAAGAGGGAAGAGGAAGCTTTTTGGGGATTGGGCCAAAGTTCTTCACTGTTTGAGGTCTAATTATTAACTAGGTGTCTAAAGTATAATCTATAGGCCATAAAAGAAGTGAAGTTTTCAAGACTGGGGCTTGGGGGGCTTCAAAAGGAAAAAGGCAGAGAAAAGAAAACAAACAGTAGGAGTTACAAATGCCTTCACAATAGAATCTAATAATTTCTCTATCCCAAATGTCCTGGGACAAGTGTCCCCCACTAACTGGACACAAACAATATGTGTGAGTGAGTAGTGAATCAATGCAATTCTATTTTGGCATTGTTTGGTACTTCCAGCATTAGACTTGCTGAAACTTTAATTTTCCACTTATACCAGTTCTTAAACCAAATAATACACTTTCAGGTCATATAATTTATTTTAAAGGTCTATGAGAAGTAGAGAAAAATGCCTCTATGTTTATTTAGTTAAGTTCAATCCTTAGTAAAGAGAGAAAGAAATAAAAAATGTTCAGGAAGGTGGGCCATGAAACCGCTAGGGCTTCATCTGGCTTCTTCAATGTAATCGTATTTTGGGCTTCTTTACATGGTTTCTTCTACCCCTTCTCTATTAATCCATTTACAACTCTAAAGCTTAGGGTTAAGGAACACAATTTCTTAGTCTATCAGACAATAAAAACTCCACTACACCACAAAAAGCTGATTTTCATGTGGAAATATGCTTAGTCAACGGTCATTGTTGTTAGCCCATACTTCTCAGGTTGTGCTCTTCCTTTTGCATTTCAGTAATGGTTCTAATTCTCCCCCTCTAAGAAAGGATAAGGTAGAGAGCATCTACTTTAAGTGGTCAGGTCAGGATTACTAAATCAAGGGATGCTTGGATTATATCTTGATTACATTTATCTTTTACAAGCCCTTCTTCTACTATGTAAATTAAGTGGTTATATAATTTAAATATGTAGTAAGTTTGCTGTTGATATATGTTCAAATGTATCTATAATACTAACAATCTCTTTTTAGAATTTAAGTTACAATGATTCCCTTGCAATGATAAATCCAGGATGTGTTTAAAGGCAAGTTGAAAAAATTTTATGCCCTAACAAAATTCAAAGTTGGCATACAGGTTATGGCTTCCTTCTATCTTTTTCTGACTATAAATTTTAAGTCACTGTGCTGTTTCTGAAATAATGATTTATGTATGTTTTAAGTGAAAATGATTTCTTTGCTCTATTGAGTTTTTCTTTTCTTTTTAGCAGCTGGACATCCTGAGGTTCAAAGTAAATTTATTTTTATCATAGAAAATTTATATCATATATGAAAAACAAAGTGTTTCAGTTTTTATGACATATGTACAGCAATATGGTGCAGTGCTTTTTTTTCCTTAATCAAGGGGTACACTTCCTTGCACAGTTTACTGTAGCTAAACACTTCCCTCTTTGATTTCTTATCAAAACCAAAGCAGCTCCTGAGAATTTGCCACCAGAGGAAATACCATGTTTTCTTAATTACTTGCACCAGTAGGGTCCCCAAATCTCCAGCAGTTTGCAGCCACCCTTTGGTTAGTTATTCATAAAAAGTGAGTCAAGTCCCCAGCCCATGCACTGCTCAAAGTTCATGGTCCTTGTCAGAACTTGGGCTTCCCGGGGAACTAACTAGCTCAAGATCACACCTTGCCCTAAATGTCAAGTCTCGATTCATTTCTTGTACTTCCTCTCATTTTTCATTTTGCTGCCTTGATGCAGCCACACTTTCTAACCCCTATTTATTCCTTTCCTTCCTTCCTTCTCTCCCCTCCTCCTTCCTTCTTTCCTCCAGTTTGGACCTCAGCAGCAGAGGGGTGAGTCACAGATACTGCTTGGATCATGGTCCTTCATCACCCATGCCTTGCTCACCGCTCCTCTTCCTCCCTCACCTCCCTCCCACACAGGCCGCTTCACATGAGCTAGAGGCTGTGTCGTTCTGCTTGCATGCCCCTTTCTCCAGTGTGTACCGGTATTGGGTGAGCGCACATTTTTCATTCATATAGCATTGTGTAGATCTCATTTTTCCTTTTCAAAAGCAACATATTTTAAAAGTCATGGGCTGGGAATGTAGCCTAGTGGCATAAGCACCTGCCTGGTAAGCTCAAGGTTCTGAGCTCAATTCCTGAAACCAAAAAAAAAAAAAAAAAGAAGAAGAAGAAAAGAAAAAAATGTCTTTGCAAGTGGCTGTGTGTTCACCCACTCCGGTGTTCCTAACCACTGTATAAAATACTCCACTATGTTTGTCTTTCACAACGTACCCTCCTGGCTTTCTCAGCAATAAACACAGCCCGCAATCGCACAGGGATGAATACCCTCGCCCTCAAATGTATGAGGCAACCGCTTTGACACTTCTGGCGGGGCAACGGGTAACAGAGCTTTTGGTGTCTGTCCCCTGATCGGTTTAGTGCTCGGATGTTCTTTGGCAGCACTGTTAGGTACCAGGCTTCATTCCCACTGGTAATGCCTGGGCGTTTCCTAACCTCACAGCACCTAGCAACACACACCTTCCTAATCCTGCTCAGCTCCAGCTTCCAGGCTATGGTATCGCTCATTAACTTGCTTTTTCATAACAACCAATGATTTGAGTTACAGACTTTATATCCACATTAGCTTTTTTTGTCTCCTCTTCTCTTTCTGTCCACTCACTAGTTCGGATTTCTCTCACCCGTTCATGTTCTTTTCTTAAATTCAGATTTCTTTCATGGCAGGCTTCTTTCTTATTGTCTTGTTGATATGAATGTGTGGTCAGTTTTAGACATTCTAAGCACTGTCCTTCCTTTTGTCCCCTTCTGCCTGTTTATCAGCGGTGAGGTGGTCATGGCGGCACAGAGGTCCTCAGTTTTTGGACAACCAGGGCAGCAGCTGTGTTCCCCATGCCGGTGCTTCTGAAAATCTCTGCTGTGCTCCAGCCCTGGCACCTCTCGGCTGCACCAGGCTCCCCGGCCTCCCTGTCAGTTCCAGGACAGAGCTTCCGTGCCTTGTAGCTGCTGCACAGGTGCTCCTGTCCCCATCCAGAGTGCACCTAAGGGGTGCGAAAGGACACACCCTTGTGTCCCAAGGAGAACTCATAAAGCCAGGAGCACAGACTGTGACTGCTACATGGAGATGTTGCCTTCTGGGTTCCACTGCCCCGGCCAGGTCCTTGGGCACAGCTGGGTAGCGCGGTTGGCAGGAATCGGCCTTCCCGTCCCCAGACTGAGGAATCAGGACCCTGTCTAGGTGATGTTTTAGGGGGCTCTGAGGAAGGAAAGGACACTCTGTTCTTGTCTCAATTGGTTCATTCCAGATGCCTACCATCAGAGCCAGTGAGATACCATGTGTGTGACCCAAAGAGGCCGCAGCTCGCACACTGTACAAGGGGCCCTCCCCATGTCAGCCCAGGGTCAGTGTCACAGGGATCCCGGGAGCACAGCTGTCAGAGAAGCTCCCCTCTTGTGATTCTCGTGTGTGGATGGCTCAGAGCACTGGGCTCTGCTGCACCACAATGTTTGCCGCTCACTTGTATCTACAGACGTCTCTGGTTTGGACCAGCAAGAACTTCTATAGAGTGCCTTGAGCATCTCCAATTACCTCAGTGATGTGTTTCTAGGATTTTATGGGCTTTTTAAAAGGAAGGACAGCCTGGGTGTGTTGAAGCAAGCCTGGAGCATGCATGTAATCCCAGAACTCTGGAAGGCTGAGGCAGGAGGTTCTCACATTCCAACCCAGCTTAGACAAATTAGCAATTTAAGGAAACCATGTTTCAAAGTGAAAAATAAGAAATGGTGAGGATATAACTGAGTGTGAGTGCCTTGGGTTCAATTCCAAGCACTTCAAAAGAAACAAAAAGAAAAGGAATGACAGATTTTGAAGACAAAATTACTATCAAACTTTTTAAAATGTTTTAATTGTCTTTAGAAACAAATTTAAATATCAGAACTTTCTGTTTTATCACAGAACAAACAGAAATTTTGACTGAAGATATGAATACGGGTAAGTTTATCTTATAGTTTAACTGGTGATTCATTAAGTTGGCATTTTAGTGTCATATATAAATATATATATATAATTTATTCAAACAACAGTTAATTTTCATATAAATTTAAATTGAAAAATATAACAGTGTTCTGCTTATTACTTTTAAGAGAAACAAGCATGAGTGATTCTTGAGAACTGCTTTTAAAACTGAGTTAAATTTATATGACTAATTTTGAAGTGAAAAAAAAATCTCTAGTCCTACATAAAGTTTTTCTATTTAATATTAACTTTATCAGGTCAGGTTTATCAAAAAACAACCAGGTTTCAAAAATGACTTATGGCACTTCCTAAAATAGAAATGCAGTAGATAGTAATGCAATTCACTTATTCAAGCAGGCATCTTGTTTGATGATCTGTACCCTAGCCAGGTGTGCCCTAAAAGAAAATGTAAAGTATTAAGTTTAAAGTATTAAGTTTATTTATAAGAGTGTTTGGGCCACACAGACTGTGCTCAATCTTCATACAATTACTTAGTAGCCATATAACCTTAAGTAAAGAACTTAACCTCCAATTAGGAATAAAGTAAAGCCCTATTTTAGGAAGTACTTAAAATGAAATTCAGGTAAGAATCCCTTGTAATTGCCAGGCCCCAAAATTAATTAACGATTTTTTTAACCAACCATTGGGTGCAAGATTTAGCTCTCAAAGCTGTAGATATCAATCCAAAGGGATTTTTCAACAAAAGCCCTGTGTTTTCTATGCCACCTTGATTTTCAGATACTGGGCAGCCTGGCCTCAAAGCCCTCAATGGATGAGGCCTATTTCCTTCCAAAGATCCAGGCAAAGACATCATCAGTTCCTTCCCCAGATGACTGACAGTAGGGTTTCCTGTGACTTGGGGCTAAACCACAGGCTTACAGAACTGATCAGGGCATTGGAAACAGAATAGAGGCAGCATCTGATGCTCTTATTTTCTCTCTTTGCCACGAATTCTCACACAAGTCCCTGTTGTGAGCTTTGCTGTCCCTGTCTTCTCGGTGACGAATCTGCCCAGTCCCCATGCTCACAGATGGGAGGGGGCAGGCGCTGCTGAAAGGCAGATGTGTCCCACTGACCTGACTGCCCAGGGTTTTCTGGAATATTACCCTGGGTTTAATGCGATAATTAAGTGAGATAAACAGAGAGTACTAGGTATGGAAGCCGACACACAAAGTACTCAATACTAATAACATAGTGTTAACACTGATATCACTGCAAAGCATTTCACATAAACAGCCAGAGAGTAAAACCTACGAGCATAAGAAAGATGCTGGCCTTCCTGTCGTCAGGAAGCTTACTGTGAAGACCTCAGAACACAACCCTGCCTGAGCTGTCACCTTAATGGTCCTTGGACTGTGACATTGTCATCACTCATCTCCGAAAGGTGGCTTCATGTCAACCCCTCGGCCAACCTTCCTCTGCCCCAAGGCCACACTTAGTAAGAACTTCAGAGAATCAAGCCAGTGTTAGCATTATCCCAGAATTTTTAAGCAAAGTAAACAGTAGAGTTTAGGATCTAAAAAAATTTACTAACGACCCTGTGCTGTTTGGTATTAGCTACGACACTGCTGCTTGTGTGGCAAACATAATCAAGATATGTCAGTCTCCAAGGGATGGTTCCAGATGATAATGCTAGAATCCCTTCTTTTCTTGAAGAAAGAAAACGGATAAAGTCATTATTACCTAAAATATCCTGTGGCATCAGAAGACCCGAGCCCACTCGGAGGAAGCGGGTTGTGGGGGGGAAGCTCGCACACACGGTAAGCTTGGGTGCAGAGCCCCAAGGCTCCCTTCCCGGGGAAAGTCAAAGTCGGACAAATGTCAGGGGAGAGGGGCCATGTGAGTGGGACTCTCTGAGGGGCACCTCTGCGGATGGCAGTGACCACACCAATGTCTTTCACAGGGAGACTTCCCGTGGCAGGTGGCAATCACGGAAGAGAACAAAATCAACTGCGGGGGAATTTACATTGGTGGCTGCTGGGTGCTGACGGCTGCACACTGTGTCAGGTAAAAGTGTTTATGGTTCATCTGAGAGGCCCTGAAACAATGAGAAGGAGGAACAGAGATGGTGGTGGTCAGTTGGGGCATAGCTAAGAAGCACTAAGTTGCTCTCTAATAAACGTGACATACCTTATAGCATTCTTGGCCACGACCCCAGAATCCAAGCTCCCAGAACCTGCTGAGCTCTGTGAAAGTAGGAACGGTTTCTGACTTTGCCCTTATCTGTATCCCTCTGCCTAGTACACTGCCTAGTATATAGTGGTGCATATAAGTACTTCTCCAGTACATTAGATGAATGAGCAGAATTAACCTTTAAGCAATATTCAGACCTCTGATCACATAATGCAATTAAAGTCAATATGAAATATAGCATTTTTGGAACACTGAGTATAAATAAAAGCATCCAAATATTATAGTATCTCCTAGGACATCAATGTTTATCTTGTTCAGTTTCTGCTGCTTGAGAAAACAGGAGGTATATAAATAATACATTTTTTAAAGACTTGCATTAAATTGTGTAAGTTTTGCTCTTATGGAAAATCCATCTTATGAAACACTTGGAAACGTTGGACTGGGGGGAGTGCCAAACCTGTGGCACGAGAGTGCGGCAGGCTGTTTCCTAAAAGGTTCACCAGCACTGCAAGACTAGACTGTGAGAAACCATTATTTAACACCTTACTTCACAAATGAAACAAAACAAACTGGAAACAAGCAAAACTAAGCTATGGTACTTCACCGAAGTGACACTGTGTTACTGTTCCTTAATAAATAATGGTAGATCACCAATTTGCTCGACTTGTGATTTAAAAATTGGTTATGAAAATAGAGTGAGGCATGAGAAAAACAATTATTTCCTCACTGCTTCAGCAGGATATGAAAACACCTACTGTGTCCTGGGCACAATACTAGGCACCAGGACTACATGGATGGATGAGACTTGTGTTAGTCTTCTGTCCCAGGTACAAAATACTCAACAGCTACAATTTAAAGGAAAGATTTGTTTGACTCACAGTTTCCAGTGGGTCAGTCCATGGTCAACTGGCAGAACAAGAATGGTGGAAGGCCCTGGAGAGGACAGTTGTTCATGATGTGGCAGCCAGGAAGCAGGGAAAGAAAGGAGGAGCCAAGAACACACTTTCCAGGTCCCACCCCAAATGGTCCACCTCCAACCAGCCTGTACCAATTAGGAACACCTTTAGTCATGAACTCATCCATGGATGAATTCCATGAGTATGGCACCCTCATGATCCAATCACCTTCCAAACCTGGGTAACTTGGGGGGATTTTCAGATCTAAAACATAACAGACCCAAACCTGATTTCCAGCAGCACAGTCTAGCTCGAGGAAAGGCCTGTAGGATGCCATCGGTCCCAAGGGTCAGGCTGGAAACTGCTGTTATACCCTCATCCTGGGAACCTCAGGAGTCAGCAGAGGCATGAAATTCTCCAGCTCCTCAACCACATCTCTGATAGGGTGACGTCTGGTTGCCGTCCGAACAGAGACAGTGACAGGGCATTGACTCCAGTAGCATCAAGGACATGCCACTCTGGGCATCTCTGGTTGTCAGTGAATTCTTATCTTCCTGGTATTGAGCAGTTAGAAGGATTATTTTCTCTTCATTTACCATTGACTTAATTCTTCAATAAGTAAACTTAATCTCACTGCTCCATGATAGCAAGGATTAAAAAAATCAAATCTGCGAATGTGCAGCAATCGTTTAAAGGGGAACATGTAAAGAGTCGGAATTTCATATTTATGCTTTCTATTTCTCTTTCCCTTTCTGTTACAGACCTAGTAGAGCTCGCCGTTACCAAATATGGGTATCACTCGTAGACTGGTTAAGACCTAACTCTGAAGCACTCATTCAGAAGGTGGAAAGAGTTATCATCCATGACAAATACAATGGAACCACCTACCAAAATGACATTGCTTTGATTGAATTGAAAAAACGTTCCAACCAGGAACAATGCAAGCTCTCTAATTCCATCCCTGCCTGTGTCCCCTGGTCTCCATATCTATTCCAACCTAAGGACACTTGCATCATTTCTGGCTGGGGTCGAGAAAAAGGTATATGTTTTATGGTTTGTTAGCATCCAGGGATTGGAAATGAGTGGGAGTAGAAATTCATGGGAACTTATCACCTAGGACCCAGACACGGCATGGGTGTGTCAGTTGTGTGCCTGCCCAGCACCCCATGCACAGAAGGGCCCCAAGTTTGTTTGCTGTTACTATCCTGAAATTCTAAATCATTTCTAAAGAGGTCCCATTCCCCACATTTTGATGTCTCTTAGGTATTGCTAATTGCATATGCAGCCCTTCTCCAGACTTTCAAAGGACACATGTACTCCATGATTCTGAAGTTAACACGAAGGGTAAACACTTGCCAAGAACACAATACATAGACAGGAAGACACACAGACAGTTTTGGGTCTGTCAGGTGGACGTGGAGAGGAGATTAAAACGTTAGTAAAGCTGGAATGGAATAGTGGTCACTGGAGCCTGGGAAAGGAAGGGGGAACGGAAGGACGCTGTGGAGGGATTACTTCTGCTGCTTCTTTAGTGCAGCAGAGTGACGACAGGTCAAATCACTCTATGATTTCAAAATGACTAGAAGAGCACCAGATTCCCAACACATAAAACCATTAATGTTTGAAGAGGTGGAATTGCTTATTACACTGATTTGATTATTACACATTGCATACATGTGTCAAATTAACATAATATCCTCCTAAAGATGGATAAACATTTTGTTTCAATAAAGAAATTAGCGCCTAGATAAAGGGGATAAGACTTGCTAGGGGGTAAAGTCAATATGCAACAAATCCCTACAATCCCCCTTCTCCTCCCCAGGCCCCAGCCCCCACACCTGCACAGTGAGAAGGGAAGTGCAGAAGTCACCCTCTGAGCTCCTCTCTGTAAGAGATGGGGACCGTAGAAACAAATGGTTAGAAAGACCTGCGGAATTAGAGCTGCATTAGGATTAAACTAGTCAAAACTTCTCCCGTCATCTTGAAGATTAAACCTTGACTTTTAGGTTCGTTTGACCTCTTAAATTCTCTTTGTTAGCAGAAACCCTACGTAATTTCATGGCTTTGATCTTGCAGACTTATTTTCCCACATATTCTAATTGCCACATTGATAATTGTAGTATATATGTGTTAATTTGTGGGTGTGTGGTATGTTTGAATACCCACGATACATAAAATACTAAATTAGGAGGAATTCATTCATCCAGAAAATATTATGTCCTTGTATTTATTCTATTTTTAAATTCGCTTTATTTCCACAAATGTAGAAATAAAAATATATATATTGATGATCTGGTTTGCACCATTGGCCACATTCTGCCATTTTTAATTTTATTGGTACAGTTTAGGTACACATAATGATCACATTTGCCATAGGGAATTTGTATCTGTACATAATCTATCTTGATTTCTTTTTTTTCCTCCATTCCCCTCCCCTCCCTTCAACCCCTCTTCTGCTCCTTATTTACAAAGCTTGGTTTCCATTTTATCCTTTTCTCATTTTTTCTTTTACTTTTCTTCCTTCCCCCTTCCTTAGTTCTTTCCTTTGAATAATTTCTTCCTATTTTACAATATTTACTATACATTTTGGTTCTTATTTATACTTTGTTTCTCACACCAAAGAGATAATGTAATATGTACACACGTATGTCTGTTATATTTCACTTAAGAGTATGATCTCAAGGTCTATCTATTTAGCTATGTTTCAAGTTTATCTTTCTTTATGGCTAGGTTGCACTCCATTTTATTAAAAAAAAAAACCCACATCATTTTTATCCACTCATCAGTTGATAGGTATTTGGGTTGCTTCCAAGATTTGGCTGTTACAAGCTGTGGCACTGTAAACATGGGTGTACATATGTTCCTGTGATGCCTTTAATTCCTTTGAGAAGGTACCAAGAAGGGGAATGACTGGGTCAAAGGGAACTTCTAGTGCTAGTTGTTTTAGGAATCTCCACACTGATTTCCACAGTGGTTGCACCAGTCTACACTGCCACCAGCAGTGGAAAAGAGTTCCTTTTTCCCCAGAGCCCCGCCAGCATTTGGCTAGCATTTGTTAATGACTGATTTTTGAAACTAGTCGTTCTGCGTTGGAATCTCAGCATTGTTTTAATTTGTATCTCATCACCAGTGATGTTGAACATTTTTCCATATGTTTATTTGGTATTTCTACTTCTTCATGTGAGCAGTATGTATTAAACTCAGATGCCTATTTTTGGATTGGGCCTATAAATTTGGGGGTCTCATGTTTTTCAATTCTTTGGATGTTCCAGACATTTGCCCTTTGTCTGAAACAATGGACTAGGATTTTTTTCCATGCTGTGGGTTGTCTTTTTACTCTGTTGGTGATTTCTTTAGCTGTACAAAAAAGCTTTTTAATAAAGTGAGAATGCAGTTGTTGATTCTTTGTAGTGTTTCCCATGCAACTGGGTTTTGTTCATGAAGTCTTTGCCTATCTCTATGTCTTTAAGAGTTCTACCCATTCTCTCTTCCAGCAGATTTACTGTTTCTGTTTTAATATGTAGATCTTTGGTCCATTTTGATTTTAGTTTAATGCATGGTAATAGACAATGTCTAGTTTTAGTTTCCAGCATGCAGAAATTCAGTTTTTCCAGCCCCATTTAATTAAAGAGGCTTTCTTCCACTGAAAATATTGGGCCCCTTTTGTCAAAGATTATATGGAGTTTTTTTTTCTGCATCTTCTAATTGGTTCCAGTGAGCCTCAAGTCTGTTTTTTCCCAGTATCATGCTGATTTTATCACAGCAGCTTTGTAATATACTTTCAAGTCAGGGGTTGTGATGCCCCTGACTTGCCTTTGTTGTCCAGGACTGCTTTCATTATTCTATATCTCTTCTGACCCCAGATGAATTTTAGGATTGTTTTATCTATTTGTGTGAGGTACGTTAATGGTATTTTGATTGAGATTGCATTAAATCTGTGTAACAATTTTGGGAGTATGGCCATTTTCACTATGTTAGTTCTTCCTACCCAACAACAAGGGATACTATTCCATTTTCTGATATCTTCTTTAATCTTTTTTTTTCTGAGTAATGTAGTTTATAATGTAGAGAACTTTTATGTTGTTCATTAAACTGTTTCTTAAGTATTTCACATTTTTTTGGATCCTACTGTAAAAAATGTTGTTTCCCTAATTTTTGTCTCAGTGAGTTTGATATTTGTGTACAGGAATGCTATTGACTTTTGAGTGCTTTGTATCCAGCTACACTACTTATAAAAGTGGGATCTTCTGTGTAGTGTCATGTCATCCACAAATAATAATTTAACTTCTTTCTTTCCTAGCTTTATTCCTTTCATTTTTTTCTTGTCTAATTGCTCTGGATGTTTTCAGAGCTATATTCAATAAATGTGGTGATAGTGGACAACCTTGTCTTGTTCCTGATTGTAGAGTGAAGGCTTTCAGTTTCTGACTGTTTAGTATGATGTTGGTTTATGGTTTGTCATAGATAGCTTTTATCATATTGAGATAAAGACCATCTATTTCAATTTTCTGTAGGGTTTTTTTATTATGAATGGATGTTGGACTTTGTCAAATGCTTTTCCTGAGTCTATTAAGATGATCATGCAATTTTTGTCCCTGGCTCTATTAATATGGTACATTACATTTATTGATCTGTATCTGCTGACCCATCACTGCAACCCAGGGGTGAATCCCACTTGGTCATGCTGTATAATCTCGATGATTGGCTGCATTCTGTTTGCTAGCATTTTACTGAGAATTTTGCATCTATGTTCATTAGGGAGATTGGTCTATCTCTTTCTTGTTGGAGTGCTTCTCTAGTTTTGGTATCAGTATAATGCTTACTTTCAGGAATGACTTTGGGAGTATTGCTGACTTTCAATTTCATTAGTTTGAAGAGTAGTGCCATTAGGTCTCTAAATTTCTTGTAGAATTCGGCTGTGAATCCATCAGGACCTAGACTTTTCCTTGTTGGTAGGTTTTTAATCACATCTTGAATTTCAATGACCGATACTGGTTTATTTAAGATTTTTATATCTTCTTTATTCTAATTTGGCAATTCATATGTATCTAGGAATCTGTCCATTTCTTCTGTGTTTTGCATCTTATTAGAGAAAAGACTCTTGAAGTAGGTATGGTTGATCTTCTGGATTTCTTCAGGATCAACTGTGATTTCTTTTTTCTTTTTCTTTTTTTTTCTTTTGTCCTTTTGATACAATGTCTTGCTATGCAGTTCAGGCTGGCCTTGAGCTCACTTTGTAGCCAGGTTGGTCTCTAACTTGCAACAATCCTGCCTCAGCCTCCTGAGTGCTGGGGTTACAGGCATGTGCCATCATGCCCAGCTCAACTGTGATTTCATCCTTTTAATTTTATTCACATGAATTTGAGTCTTTTTTGTTCCTTTTTAAAATAAGCTTGATTAAGGATTTATCAATTTTATTTAATCTTTCAAAGAGCCAACTCTTTGATTCACTGATCCTTTGTATTGGTTTTTTATTCTCAATTGTATTAATTTCTGCTCTGATTTTTATAATTCCTTCCCTCATATGAGCTTTGGGCTTGACTTGTTCTTCTTTTACTAGATGTTTAAAATTCAAAATTGGGGGGGTTTTTTTTGTTTGTATGTTTGTTTGTGTTTTTTGGTACCAAGAATCTAACTCATGACCTTGCACTCAAAATTAGGTTATTAATTTAAGCTCATTCTGTTTTCCTGACATGAGAACTCATCACTACAAGTTTCCTCCATAGGACTTCTTTGTGTCACAAAATTCTGATATGTTGTATCAGTATTATCATTTAATCGTAGATAGTTTAATTTCACCTGTGACCCAGTCATTGTTCAGGAGAGTGTTATTTAATCTCCATATACTTATGGAATTTTTGTAGTTTCTTTTGCCATTGATTTCCAATTTCACTGCACTATGATCTGGTAATGTGCATAGGGTAATTTCAATTCCTGCTTTTTTACTGACACCTATCAGTCTTACATTGTTTTTGTGTCATCTTGCAGCCACTGAATTATTTCCTGATTCCTTGTTATTTTTTTTCGTTGTTATTTTTAAGAGATCTTTCCATCATGCCAGAAATTTCAGGTGTGCAACTTCCAATTTATTCCATGCCTGTCAGGTGTGCAACTTCCAATTTATTCCATGTCTGTCAGGTGTGCAACTTCCAATTTATTCCATGTCTGTCAGGTGTGCAACTTCCAATTTATTCCATGTCTGTCAGGTGTGCAACTTCCAATTTATTCCATGTCTATTTATTCATGTCTAGTTCAAGTCCTGGACTTGTTCTGTGTGGGATGGAAGCCAGAGATTGTGTTTTGCTTTTTCATCGTGATGTTTTTCTGGTTTTCTTTGGACAAGGCAGTTGTGGGGTCCCACGTGCTTCCTATGTTCGCTATCCATCCATAGCGTAGAGGGTAGGTCAGACACCTGACTTTCTCCTAACCTAGGTTCTCCCAGGGAGGCCAGTGGGGCATGGGCTGGGCTTCTCCAGACATGCATGGATTCCCTGAGATGTGACTGGCTGGATTGTTCTGGCCTACACTGCCCACAGCAGGTCCCCAGTGGTGACCACAGGACTCAAGAGGGGAGGATTGTCTGCTTCTTGTCCTGGACCATGCTGGCTATGGTAGGATTTTATCCCATTTATCTCTAGGTATCAGCTGTTTACTAAATAAAAATGACTTCTGGCCATATGTTCACTAATCCCCCATGACTATTCACCCAAGTTTAAAAGGATAACTATAGAAACTAGGGATATGGGAGCAGTACGATTACATGTACTAGGAAACTGTTCTCAAAAGTTTATTTATGGGCCAGAGATTTAGCTCAGTGGCATAAACACCTGCCTGGCAAGCGCGAGGTCGTGAGCTTGATCACTGGTACCAAAAAAAAAGTTTATTTATGTATATAAAAATGTATATTCACTTACATGTTGTCTTAGTTACTTTTTACTGGTTGCCGAGACAAAAAGACCTGATGCCCAAAGTTAGGGAAGGAAAGGTTTATTTCTTACAGTTCTTGGAGGTTTCAGCCCATACTTAGTTGGCTCCAAGACAGCATGACATGACAGGGTAGCCCCTCATGGTGGCTGCAAACAGCAAGGCACAAACCAGTGCGAGAGAAAGAGACACACCTTCCCGCCATTACATTATATCCTGGCTCCACCCCTAAGTGGGTGTAGCACTCACACCACCAATCCAAGTGCTAGACAATGAACCAATCACAAATGCATAATTGCATGAGGCTTGGGGGCCACTGACATAAACCATGACACATGCCTAATGATTTATTAAGTTATGAAAGTGTGTAGATTTCTCATTTGTGTCTTCTAAATATGTTTTCTCACTTTGTTTAGATAACAAAAAAGTCTTTTCACTTCAGTGGGGTGAAGTTAACCTCATAAGCAACTGTTCTCAGTTTTACCCAAATCGCTACTATGAGAAAGAAATGGTGTGTGCAGGTAAGTGCCACATGGGTTTCTGTTGTTGTTACTTTAATAAAATACTTGAGGCTGGGTCCTTATTACAAAAAAAAAAGTCTATTTATCTCACATGTGTGGAGATTTAAGCTCATGACATTGACATCAGCCCGCCTCCAGTGAGGGTGTCATGGCAGGGGTGCACCACAAATGTGGGAGCATGCCAGAAAATGAGTAGTCCCATAAAAGGATAGGAAGTCAGAGGAAGGGTGTCTTAGTTTTTTCTTGATGTCGAGACAAAATACCTGACACTGAAAATTAGGGAAGGGAAGGTTTATATCTTACAGTTTTGGAGTTTTCATTCCATACTCAGCTGGCTCCAAGACAGGCTGGCATGGTGGAGCCTCTGTTCATGGCCACTGCAAAACAGCAAGAGCAAACTGTGCAAAAAGAAAAGACACGTTTTCTTTCTGTCCTTACACTGTATACCGGCTCTGCCCTAGGCAGGTATAGCACTCACACCACCAATCTCAGTGCTAGACAATGAAACAATCACAAACTCTGGATTCAGCCACGTCCATGACTGCATGAGGCTTGAGGGGACCATCCGAACACAAACCATGACAAAGGAAAAGGGCCAGCCTTGTTCCTTTTGTGAAAACTCTGATTTAATCCTGCTGGCCCAAGACCTTCCACTAGGGTCACCTCTTAACCTGACCACAGTGAGGCATTGGTCCTAGCACATGGACCTCAGGGGAAAACTCAGATCATTCCAACAGCGATTGAAAACTTTCATCAGAAGAGAAGAAAGTGCACTCCCATCTTGAAAGGGAGCTTGGGACTGCAGTGTGCAAATGGGTTGCATAACAGAAGATCTACCAGAAGCCATGGTCATAGATAAGAAGACAAACTCTGAGGTTTGTCTGCCTAAGGTTCAAGGTCAGGCTCTGGGCCCTTGGGCCCATTAGCTAATCATTTTGTGCCTTGTTTCATCTGTAAAATGGGCAAAATAATGATACTTTACCTCATAGGATTGGGGTGAGGATTAAAACACTGTCAGGAAAGCACAAGAAAGCCAAATTCATTAAACCCATTGTTGGAGGAGACAGGAAGATAAGACAGTCTTGACAAACAGAAGGAAATGTCTGACTTTCTCTTTCTCAGGCACAGCTGATGGTTCCATTGATGCCTGTAAAGGGGACTCTGGGGGGCCCCTCGTCTGTGTGAACACCAACAATGTGACTTATGTTTGGGGCATTGTGAGTTGGGGTGAAAACTGTGGACAATCAGAATTCCCAGGAGTTTACACCAAAGTGGCCAATTATTTTGATTGGATTAGCTATCATGTGGGAAGGGTTCTTATATCTCAGCACAATGTCTGAAACTGTGATCTTTCTATCAGAAGTTTCACTTTAATTGATATGAAACTGTAAAATTCTCTGCTTTCATTAGAAAAAAATGAAACAAATTTTACTAGATACAGTATTGTTGAAGTTCTCATCAAAGTGTTTGCTATATTGGAATTTTTCTGTGTAATTCTCAAATAAACATTTTGGTCAAACATACAAGTTTGTTTGCTTCTTGTTGGGGACTGAACCCAGGGCTGTGTGCATATTCAACACCAGCAAGCTACACCCTCAGCCTACTGTTTTACTTATCAGAAAATCTGACTACCTTATCTCTTCATGATGACATATCGACATATTAAAGATTTAGCTAGTTGACTGATGTCAGCATCATATGAAGTATAAGCTCAGACCCCTAACCCAGTACCTACTAAGGTTGACCCTAGGCAGTTTATCTTCTTTACAACAGATTTTCCATCTAGAACATGGAATGTGTAAAAATGATACTATGTACTTACATAAAACATTTAGCATCCCACCTATCACAGGATAATAACTTCAGGGAGAAGACAGGGTAAAGGCCTCACTGAGCTTTATTAAGATCAGTAAGGAAATTTATTAAAATCCATTTTTGCTGGCACAGATAGTCTCTGCAGTTAGGAAAATTAGAAAGATGAAAGAAAGAAAAACTAGACAGAGAAGGGACCAGACAGAGAACTAGACAGAGAACTAGACCACGTAACACAATTACTGTAAGAATTTATCAAGAGGAGTTAACACTGAGGAAGCCAGAAATGAAAGACCAGGAAAGCCAGCTCCCCTTACCCACCTGACAAAATGCAAGAGTGGTAAGAGACAGCCACCTGAGGACTCTTACTTAATTCGTAAGGCACACCCACATGTGTACACACACCTACACATATACACATATATACATGTTCTCATTTAGCATTAGTATAATAACATCAGTGCATATAACCAGATACACACGGGCACCTGCATCCCCTTTACTTAATCATTAAGTGGGCTGCCTTCTTCATAGGCCCTCCCCCTTCACTTATTCATTACAAAGAGACAAGAAGAAACCAAATGGCCAGAGGGGATGTTAGCAGATAGCCTTGGAGTCAAGGACAGCCCAGCGAAGAGATCAGATATCAACAAGTACCCACCGGGAGGACGGGGAGACAGGAGACCCCAGGAAAAGGAGCCAGGGAAAGGACCTGTGGGATTTCGACTTTGAAATCTTCTAGCACCTCACAAAAGCTGTCCATCCTCTCTCTTTTTCATTTCTTCCCCAAATAAACCACCTTTCATTATATAAACTTGGCCTTTTTTTAGTTTTTACTGTTGCCAGGCAGGATCCCAGGGAGCTGCGTTCCCAGCAGAGCAGTAGGGCGGCATCCATTGCTAGATGGAACACAACCTCACAGCTCTTGACACATTTCTAAAAAAAAAAAAAAAAAAAAAAAAGAACATTGTCTTTGCTCCCTCACATTTGACAGATTCTCTTTTACCCTTTCTCTAAACCTCTCCATAGACAATACAACTAGGCTGACAACCTCAGGGTGTCAAACTGTTTCTGGAAGGACAGAGGTCTTCCTCTCACCTGACCGATCAGTTCTTCATAGTCTGAACAAAGAATGAAGCAGGACACAGAGAAGTAGTAAGATAGGCAGAGATCTAGTAAAGGAGAAGAACACTATAAAGCAGGAGTGAGCTGATGAGAAAACTCATTGACACCACTAGCTGGCCTGTTTCAGGTTTGAAGTTAAAGTGCACTTGCAAGTTCCAAGCTGGTGGCATCTGTCAGTAATGAAAGTACCCCCTCTAGAACAGAGGGCAGGCAGAACCAAAGGCAGCAAATCCAGTGAGTTCTGTGGTTGACTTTTGTTTTCCTAGAATTTGGGAAGTGGTCAAGGGTAGTAAAATTGAGTCTTCCCCCTCATGTCCAGAGGGAAGGGAAGTTTCTGATTTTCTGTAGGCTCAGAAGGAACCAGCACAGCAATCAAAGCCCAACCACAATGCTAATGATGTTGTAATGGGCCTGCAGTTGCCCTTGCTTCCCCTGAACTGCAACTACAGCACATGCTCCTGGCTCCTGTCAGAAGTCTAGGAAGCGCGAAAGGGGCAGCAGTGTAGCTTTTAGGCTCAAGTGAGGACATTAAGGAAGAAGGTGAGGGTAGGGCCTTATGTCAGATTGTTAGGGAAATGAGAGGGCAGGATCCCTACAGTCTCCAGGAGCTGGAAGGCATCCTTGTGAGCTGTGAGCCCCAGGCTGGGATGTCTGCTGTACTGTCTCAGACCTCAAAACCACAGTCACTTAGTTCTGCCCCAGTACTAACCTCTCTCCCTGGCTGATGGTCTCAGATTTCTTTCCAGCCTCTTCTTCTGGCCTCTTTTTTCATTTTGCCCATCCCCACCACAGCAACGAAACAAAACAATTGTCAACACTTGCATATCCCAACCTGGATCTGTTGGAAAATTCTTAGAAATAACTGGGATAATGAGAAAACTAGGTATTTTTAGCTCTGGTAAAAGGAGTGCAGTAATTATTTATGTATCCCACAGAGTGCCTGGGAAAAATAGAGATGTCATTGTAACTATCAAGTTACAAAATAACCTCGTGTAAGAAATTGGTGATTTCCTCAAGTTCTTGTTTTGTTTCATTTACTACATTCAAATGCAGCCTGAATGTTCCTTACCAGAGTAGGAAACGTGGTTTTTACCACCACATCATTTTTTTTTCTTGCTCTAAGTCTAAACCAGCATCTAGGTCACCTTGGTAATATTTGGGCACCACTATGGCCTTGGGCTGATGTCATTTTCCATCTTCCCTGTCCCCCAACCGCAGCCACCTCAGGCCACGAGTGCCTGTTAAGGACAGGAGGTCCTTAGACTCCCCAAGGTCAATCTGCGCTCTCCCTGTCTCCACATCCAGCAATGCTCATCTATCCAGGCAGAGCTGAACGGGGTCAGCCAGGCCACCGTCTCCAGTGCACCCAATAGAGACAGAGGTGATGAAAAACCACGGCGAATGTTTACATTTTTTAAAATTAATCACAGTAAGACACATTGCCATGAGTCCCCCTCAAAATGCTCCCCCTTGCTTTGAACACACTAATCCCACGGTTCTTACCACTTTCTGCAGCAGCTCTGCAAATCCTTTCCTGAGTGTCTTTAGCTGCGCTGTCCTGGCTGCCTGGATGTCTTGGACTGGCTCACAGTGTTCCTCTTTCCTGGTCACTGTGACTGAAAAAGCGCTGGAGTCGTGAGGCGCCAGACCAGGAGACCAAGGTGGATGAGGACACAGTGTCGTGTTTTCAGGAGCTGCCCTTCTGGTGGGTGGTAACGGCAGCAGCATTTACGGTATTTTTTTTTTTTTTAATCACACCTCGCAAAGACACTCAGGGAAGAGGACGTCAGAAAGCAGCGAGGTCGCTAGGATGAGTTCGAAGCTATGGGGAGGACTGAAAGGGAGTTCTTCGGGGTGACGGGTCTTTTACTAGCCACTTAAAAAACATCCTTACACCTCGCACCCTCTGCAAGGCTTTTTTTAAAACCCCAACGCTGACATGCTCAATGCCAGGGCAGCCCTGCGCGAGAAGAACGCGGAGCAAAGCCGCAGCCTCAGCCGCTGACAGGTGAGCTCGGGCCTGCGCACCTGGGCGACCACGTGGCCGAGGTCCCGCCCTCCCGCGTCGCGCTGGTGACGCAACGCCGCTACGCAGGCGCACTGGGCGGTGGGCAGAGGCGGAGGCCGGGACGCAGCTGGCCGCCGGGGGCGCGGGAGCTCTGTCGGGGCGAGCGCGCATGGCCCGGCCCCCGCCATCCGCTCTTGAGCCGCTGCCGCCGCTGCTGCTACTCTTGCTGCTCTTGGCTGGCGCTGTCGGATGCGAGGAGGCGGCCGCGACCACTGACTGGAGAGCCACGCTGAAGACCATCCGCAACGGCGTGCACAAGATCGACACGTACCTGAACGCGGCGCTGGACCTGCTGGGCGGCGAGGACGGGCTGTGCCAGTACCGGTGCCGCGACGGTGAGCCAGCCGGGCGGGGGCGGCGCGGCTGCCTTTATTTATTTATTTATTGTTCACGAAATTGCAGAGTCGCGGTGGAGTTGCCAAGTCTTTTGTGGACTTGCACGGGGTTGCAGCAGAACTTGCAGAATTCTGAGAATGGAGTCGAGCAGACTGATTTTAGCTCTAGAATTTTGTTCTGGTAAATGAGTCGTCTGAGTGTACAGGACCAACCGAGAATGTAAAAAATCGTGCTGTGTTCACTTTTTCCAGAAATGGTGTTTTTTCTTCAGCAGAGGTGCAGCAAATGCATTGCGACCTTTGGACCGACTTTGTACGCGGTTGTTGAGGGGCAGCGGTAGCGGCGGCTGGGAAACAGCCCAAGACTGGACAGTGTTCTCTCTGTGGATAGCCGTGAATCCCTGCTGCCTGTTGGTCAATACTATATATATATATATTTTTTTTTCATTTACTTCTTTCCTGCTTTTTAAAATTAAAATTCTATTTGAATCCGAAAATTTGTTTTGTGGCAGTGTGGGTAATAAATATTTCAGACAGAGGTTTGGGGCTTTTCAGAGCACCTTTTTGAATGTTTGAAGCTTTTAATACTTCGGGAAAGTACTTTGGTTTCTGTTTAGAAATTCACTGTTAAGATAGCAGTTGGGAAATCACGTTTCTAGTAGAGGCCGAGGCCTATACATGAGCTCAAAAGGAGCCTGTGTCCTATAGAACCGCGATGCTGCGGGGCATCCGAAAGGTCGTTTTTCTTGGAGCCTTCGTTAGAAGGAATATTTAGTCACTCTCCTTCTTTGCAGATGCACAAATATTAGAATGTCAGGTTGTTCTGATTTAACAGTGAACAAAACAAATTTCCAGCACGCGGAACTCCTTGTCAAGGGAAAGATGGAGCTCATTGTCAGGGGAAAGACGGGCAGTGCACTGAGTAAAGCAGCAGACAGCGCCCTGCAGGCTGACTGTGATTGCCCAGGCTGGGAGAAGAAGTCAGCAGTGTGGTGCTGGGAGTGGTTCGAGGATGACCTGGCTGATAGAATATTTGAGCAGAAATCTGAAAGTGGTAACGGTGACATTTTGGTGACCTAGAGAGAGACAGTGAGCATCCTCGCAGAGGACCCCAGTCAGAGACCAGTCCCTGAGGGTGACTCAGTGTCCAGCCTGAGTGGGAAGCAGGTGCAGATGCCATTTATGGAGGTATGGAAGACTTGGAAGGAGTCCTTGTTAAACAATTATGTGGTCCTTGGTCGAACAGTTTATTTACATATAAAACACTTCTTCAATTGAATGGATACTGTTCCTGTTAAAAGGCTATTTTCATCTTTTCTTTTATTTAATATGTTTTGTCTTCCATGAGCCTCACAAAATATGCCTGTTGGAGCCAGGTCTGTAGCATAAAAAACACTAGTGAGTTTGAGCATTGAAATGGGGTGCTTCAGCAAAGGTTCTCTGCTGTGTTAGTAAGTACTGTCTTCTCAGTGACCCTGTGGTCTGGATTCACCATGTAATCATTGCTGGCTTGATGAAAATTATCCTTTAAATTTCTTTCCTTGAGAAGTCCTCCTGAAACAGTGACTCAACGTTTTCATGTTTTGGCATCTGAGTGATCATCAAATCAGAACCACACGAAAACAGATTGGTCCCAAAGCTAGGACACAGTGATTAAGGGCATTTTTTATTCCTTGCAATAAAGAGATCAAGGGAGCTTAATGAAAAAAGCAAAAAGCAGGGAGAGGGTGGTCAGATTCAAAGGCCCAGGCTGGTGTTCAGCTCTTCCTGCTTGGCCTGAGGGGTGGTACCCTGAGTCTTGGCCCTTTGAGCCCTCCTAGGGTGGTATACTGACTATACTGAGAGTGAAGAGGGGTTATGTAGGGAAACAAATTTGATGGTTGCCATTTTCTTAACCTTTTTCTCCCCGACATCAGAGAAGATTTGTGGAAGTTTCCTTTGAAAAATGTGAAATGTTTTTAGATGATGAGTAAGTCCTCTTTACTTCAGTGATGGATATTTTAAGAGGCTCCCTCTGACTGTTGTACTGAGAATTAAAAGAGCCAAGGGGTGTGGGGAAGCCAGGGTGGAGATGGGGTGATGGTTTTGTCAAGTTGCTAGCAGAAGTGATGTGGGATGTATTTTGAAGGAAGACCCTAAAGAATTTGCCGATGGCCTGGAAGTAAGGTACGAATAAAAGATGGAGCCAGAGTTCTTGGCTTAATCTGCTAAAGGATGGAGTTGCCATGAACTGAAATGGGAAATGCAGTAGAAAGGGCAGTTTTCGGACTATAGGAAAGCAAGTCGGGAACTTGTGTTCTTTAGAGAATGACTGTGAAACACTGTGAAGAGAGGGGAGGGCTGCAGAGCCGGTCACATCCTTGGAAAGTGCGAGGTACAAGTACTGCACAGATATTGGCCACGTGCAGTTGGGACGTCCCTGGTCTCAGGAAGGAAGTCGGGCTTGGGCACAGGGTCAGCTGGGGAGAAGCTCAGAGTCTCCTGGCTGCCTCAGTTCTCAGTGAGGAAGGAGCCAGTGTCCTCAGCTGAGAGATGATAGGACTGCAGAGGTCAGAGGTGCAATTGAGAACAGTAGAGCACCCATAATGCAGATGAGTGACGGGGCCGCCTTGTCTGGGGTGCAGGTGGGGAGCCTCTGCTATGCTCCCCACAAGCTGAGCTCTGTATGGCCTGGCTGCCCGCCTTCCTCTAAGGCATCTCATCTGCTTCATATTCTTTCAAGTGAAAAAAGTGAGTCTGTTTGGAAGTATTTACATCAAATGTAGAAAAATAATATACAGAAAAGAATTGACGTCTCCACCTATGCAAATGTTTGTATTTCCACTGTCCATGCAGATGACAAAACACTGTTTACTCATCAAATGAGATAATGAATACTCCCTCCATCAGGTGGACCAGTGGGTTTGCTGTGGTTATTGTGAATTCTGCCCCAAATCCTGTTTTCCTTAACTGTATGTACAGGACCTGCTTCCAGGGCCTAAAGGACAGTAGCTACAATGCATTACAGTGCTTTGGTTTGACTAATTTTTTTCTGTTATTATTTGGTTTTGCTTTTAAGAAGCTGACACACACATAAATGTTGGGCTTTTATTTTTATTATACTGTTTTAAGTTTTTAGTTTATTTTAATTTTTTGTTTGTTTCTGGTATGGGGGATCGAACTCACAGCCTTTTGCTTGCCAGGTAGCTGCCGTGATGCTGAGCTACCCAGCCCCAGTGTTGGATTTTTAGATGTTGATAGTGTAATATTTATAATTTTGGTATATGAACCAACTTAATATGCAAGTTTCTATATAAATTATTCAGAAATAGTTATTTCAATATAAAGGTGAATTTAGGGCTTCTAGATACTTTAAAGTATTTCAAGAAGTGGGGCATAGTGTAATACCTGTAGCATAGGAGGTCAAGATAGGCAAGTTCAAGCCCAGCCTGGGTAGCTTAGCAAAACCTGTCTCAAAAGGAGGGGTAAAATTATATATCAATAGATACAAATAAAGATACCTAAAGAGAGAGGGCCAAACGGGGGTGTACACATTTCAGGAGAAGAAGTAGTTATATAAATACTTTAATGCTAAGTTTATTGAGACATCATGAGATTAATACCAGTTACCTTTGGCCTCTACTGTTACAGGAGTCTCAGGTGGAGCCATCAGCTTCCAGATATGTTTTAGTACAACAAACTGCTGCTTAGGGAACCTTAGTTGTGGAGATTGCAGCACATGTATTTTCCATTTCCTCTTTAAGGGGTTGTCTGCTGTATGAGACATCCTCTAGGGTCTCCCATATGCAGGTAACACTGTTTGTTGAGAATCATCTTACTATTTTTCTTTTCCTAAAGTGCATACATTTTTTTTCAAAATGAACTTTATATAGCCTGGGGATGTAGCTTAGTGGAAAAGCATGGGTTCAATCGCTAGTCCTGGGGAAAAAAAAGTTTCAGGAAAATATTTACTTCCAGTTTTGTGTTTTGCTGTGGGTAAGGAATAATTTCAGCACAGACAGCCTCCCATTTTTTTAAATCCATTAATCTTGGTTCAGGCATATTGCCACATCACCCGAATATGCCACGTGCCAGGCATATTCTAGGGTGGCAAGACCACAGTCCTGTTTGCATAGAAACTTCCAGTTGTGTTATTTGGTCATACATGTTAGGAAAATAATAGAAGAACCCTGCTGTGTAGTGGATGGGGAAGGAAGTGTCCGGTTTCCGATGGAGTGAGCTGGGAAGGTTTTCCGAGTCAGTGACAGTAACGGGTTGTTTCCAAAAAGAGCAAACTCAGTGTCTCTTTCCCGGCATGCTAAGGGGCCAGCTTCAGCAGCACTTACTCTGTGCTGTTGCCATCTGTGTGTCACGTCCAGGAAGGTTAGAGCTTTGTCACTCAGTACTGGTGGGGACGGTGGCTGCCTCCTCTCCACTCTGAAGGCTCTGCCTTCTCTCGGCATTCTTCTGGAGTGGACACATTTGTCACTTGTTTTTCCTAACTCATTTGCTTCTGATAACTCTCCTATTCAGAAGGAATACTTTTTATGAAATGAGGGAATGTCTGCCTATGTCAACATGTGTTAAAAGTCATACACATTACAGATAGTGTACTGAGGAAAGGTCCTGCCATGAACACAAACGTCTCGGTCTGTTTGGGCTGCTATAACAAAACACCACACACGGGAGGCTTATGAGCAAGAGAAGCTTCTCCTCAAGGTTCCAGACCTGGGAAGTGCAGACCCGAGTGCTGGCCGATTCAGTGTCCAGTGAGGGCCCATGTCCCGGTTCGCTGATGGAGTCATCCACAGTGTCCTTGTGGTGGGAGGGGCCAGGCAGCTCTCTGGCTTCCTGGTTCAGGGCACTCATTCCCTTCACAAGGGTCCCCCTGGCGACCAGCTCACCCTTCGGCAGCAGTACCTCCTGATAGCATGGCACTGGTGATTAGGTTTCACCTCATCAGTGGGCTTGCCAGAGACCCCTGCCTTTCTGACTGTCCCATGGAGGTGCAGTGACACCAGCATTGGGAGAAAGAGTAGGGACAGCTGATCTGAGGCAAGAGGAGACCCAGAGTGTCTAGGAAACAGCAAAGCGGGTGCTGTGGCAAAATGGAAGAGGCCGTGGTAAAGAAAAGTGGGCAGAGAAGGTGCAGGAAGGCCAGAGTTCATGGGTCTTACGACTGCAGATTCTGGCTTTTGCTGCATGATTTGCAGAAGGAGAAATTTCACCTTGCTCTCGTATGATTTGCAGCATGCAATCAGGGCAGTGTTGCGGCCCCATGGCTGGGAGTGGAGTGGGTGGAGATGAGGGGCGTAGAGGAGGAGTCAGGTGTAGAGCATCCTGGGGGCAGAGCCAACAGGAAGTGCTGTTGGCCAAATGGGGAGGTGGGGACAGGAGGGTCAGGGAGTCTGCGCTGAGGCCAGAGGTGCCCTGCCATTAACTGAGAAGAGCCGGAGAAGAGCCGGTCGGAGGCCAAGCTTGAGACCCCCGGGACCCCAGGAGCTTGGCGAGTTACCTTTTGTAGGCCGTGCGAGTGGGAAGCGGAGCCCTGAACTGTTCCTTAGGACCGCAGGAGCTGGAGGACTGGGTGTGTCACTCGGCCGCTCCCCGAGACCGCATTTCCAGCTTTGCTTGGACTTCGTTGCTTATTTTGATGGCTGATTCCCCCAAGTTGCTTTTTTCTTACTTACTTTTGGAGGGTGACCTCTTTTTATGTCAGTCTTGTAGCTCTATTAGTTGGATGAAACTTGGTGGAATACTTTGTGTCTCTTTCCTGCCCAAGTGGGATGTCATTTGGATACTACTATGATTATATACAAAATAAGTGAAACATTTCATTTTTAGAATAAAAACAGTTGGAGCCCCCATCATTTAAAGGATTAGCAGGTAGAGAGCGGCCTATTTCATGTTGCCCTGAGAGCTGAGTGTTACTTGGAAGCAGGAGAGGGAACATCTTTTCAGTCTGTGGCATCCCCCTCCAACCTGGGAATAGATTATTTCTCAATACAGGGGACTGCCGGACACATCTGAGAGACAGCAGGTGATTGGGTGTTGAGGTGATTCTGCAGTACACAGATGAGATGTTTTTGAATTTCCCTCTAGAATTGACGATTGTGGTGGTAACATCATTTTCCTTCTCATTACTGAACCTTGAGTGCCAGTGGGGAGCAGCATGTAATGGAGTAACTGTCCCCAGGTAGCCGCCAGTTTCCTTGTTAGTTGTGTCTGGTGTGTAGCTTTGGAATCGTGGCCATTCCAGGATGACCTTTGGTATATTTTGGGCCGAATAGGATTACGCGTGACCTGCTGTGTATGTATATACATGCACATTAGTGTAGATTGCATATTCTTTACCACAGGCAAAATAATTTGACAAGTTAGACAATGATTAGATAAATTAGATTCCTAGCACTTTCAAAATAAAGACAATGGCAAGTTGGACATGGTGGTGCTTGTCCTTAATTGCAGTTAGTTAGGCGGTTGAGGCAGGAGGATTGCAGATTTGATGACAGCCAGGGCAACTTAGTGAGACACACACTTATCTCATAATAGCTGATTCCTGGCAGTGGCCTATGTGTCCATCAGCAGATGAATGGATAAAGAAAACGTGGTCTTTATGCACCATGGAGCTCTACTCTGCTAAAAAGTTAGACCTGAGTCAGTTGTAGGAAAACAGATGCACCTCAAGACCATAATGTCAAGTGAAATAAATCATACTCAGCAGCTAAAAAATTGCATTGTTTCTCTTGTGTGAGAAACCCAAAGTCTAAATAAAGTAAAGAGCAAAATAAAAGATCAATTAAAGAAAAAAACAAGCAAATGGATCCTTTGCAAATGGGAAGGGGACCAAAACATGGAGGTGGGAGGGGAAAGAGACCTAAAAAGAATCAGGATGCGGCATGTCATGTACGACTCCGCACAAGAAGCGTGGTCACTAGTACTGCACATGTGTACTAATAAAAACGAGAAATCAGTACAGGTGGGGGTTGGAACTATAAAAATGAAACAAAAAGTACAGTTTGTGTCACCATTCAACTAAATGTTAAGTATGTCCAAGACTAGTATAACACATTTAGATCTGAGTAATTTGATTTGTTATATTTGAAAATTAATTTTGACACCGTCTACATTCTATAGGGTCAAAGCCTTTTCCACGCTATGGGTATAAGCCCTCCCCGCCGAATGGGTGCGGCTCTCCATTGTTCGGGGTTCATGTGAGTACCTCACCGGGCTGTACCTGCACCTTCCCGGGGTGGGTGGGCCGAGGTGCTTTCCACGAGGCGGGACTAAAGGTACGCTCAGCTTCCGGTGTTGCCTGGTGTCATAGTGATTGGGTTTGCTGCTTTCTTTTTTGGCAAATCTTTAATGACTCCTAGCAAAACTAAATGGGATAAAATTAATGTTTTATATTTGAATGCTGTTCTTGTTAATATTTTTTAAATTATATTTTATTGTGTTAACAGCACAATATAGGTTTCATGTATGAAATAATACTGCCTAGGGAGGAGAGCAGAGATAAAGCATGTTTTCTGTATTGAGGCAAGGCGAAGCGGGCGGCAGTGTGTGGTTGATGGGAGGCTGGACCCCAGTGTGATTGTGAGGAGAGCATGAGTGTGACTCCTGTACACGGGTTTCATTATGTAATAAGTTACGGGTTCAACACAATGGTATTTTTAGGAGTGGATCAGTACTTAAGGCCCAGAAACAAAGAACGGTGTTTGAGTTGTGGATAATTAATACTTTCCTGTGGCGTTTCACTTAAAATACATATTATTTGGGGGAAGGATAAGACTATTTTGAAGTATCCCAGAATCATACTTGCCTAGCCCTGGAGAAATCCTTGGATGACTTTAGCCTCATCTTATGTTTTTGAAGCTGTGGTGTATTCTGTTTGGACAATTGGGTCAGCGTTTGCTACCAGCAGTTAACTGAGTGTCTAGCACTGCAGAATAGGAAAAAATGAGCAGGGCTGAGACACGGTCCCGGTGGGTGTGGTAAGAGTGCTGGAGAGATTTAGCTGGGTTTGGCAATCCCAACACTTGGGAGGCTGAGACAGGAGGATTTCCTTGAGTTCAAGGCCAGCCTAGGCTATCTAGTGAGTTAGGACAGCCTGAACTACATAGCAAGACCCTGTCTCAATGAAAGAGTGATGGGGAGACATGTAACATGGGGACATCCATAGGCAGAAGTGGCCTTGGGAGCTACCTGGGTAGCACTGTTAGGTATCCCTGGCAATGCTGTTTATGCACAGGGCCTCAGCTGGGGGCTTCCATCCCCCTGACCACAGTGCACCCCAATGCCCCACAGCTCAACATTGGCATCCCTTCCCTGACCAAGTGCTGCAACCAGCACGATCGGTGCTATGAGACCTGCGGTGAGAGCAAGAATGACTGCGATGAGGAGTTCCACTCCTGTCTCGCAAGGATCTGCCGGGGCTTGCAGAAGACACTGGGCCTGGCCCAGAACGTGCAGGGTGAGCACTGGGGTTGGGCAGGTGGGGGGGAGCGGGGGAGCAGCTGGAGCCTGGCGCTGCTGCGGCAGCTGGCAGATCTCCTGGCCATCACTGCCCTGAGTCGAGGAGCCAGCGGGTTGTCCCTGTTGTCTAGAATGAGAGTCTCAGAAGCAGACCGTGTTAGGAAAGCTGAGAGGAGGTCTCTAATCGCTGAGAACCTAAAGAGTGAAATCCCTAGTGAGCTGTGGCTTGGAGACACAGGGGCAGTGCTGGGGGCCTAAGCCAGTGACACTGCACAGTCACTGTCCTGCATGGCTGCTTCCTGTCTCAGGCAGGGCCCCTGCTACCACGCATTTCAGGAAGGAAGGGCCTGGCAGCTCCCTGGAACCTCAGTGACGGGGCTCCAGGCTCCTCCCTCCCCCTCACCACCAATTCCTTCATGCCAGAGGTGAAGACGTTGACATTACCCATTTTCGAAGAACACAGCCCTTTTAGAGCTCCCCACAGCCTCCTTCCTTACACCTGGTTCTGAATCCTAATGGTGCATGTCAGGAAAGAAATCTGCCCCAGGCAGAGGGCGCGGCCACCACCCTCTGAACGCGCGGGGCAAGGCCACCCGGCTGCACGCTGCAGCACGCCGGCATGTGTTTCCTGCTCCATGACCCAGGAAGGGTGTCACAGTGTGGCTGAACGAGACCAGGTTTCTTGCTTTTCCCTGTTTAATAGTCTGGCCAGTACATTGCTTTGGGAGAACTTTGAAAATGTTAAGATTTCATTAAAAAAAAAAAAAAGCTGTTTCCTTACCATGAATATTTGAAACTAAAGGCATTTGATCAACTGAAAGCCATCTTGTGCTGCATCTCCATAAATGACCCTTGTCAGGGTGTTTCAGGTTGCTTAGAATAAGAAAAGTAAATCAATTTTGTTTTTTATTGTTTTTTTAAAAATCAAAAACCCTTCCAGGAAAAGGCCGCTTTTGATTTCTGTGATCGCTGGCCTGTGAGCCCAGTGTGGAGGCTGGTGGGAGGAAGAGACCGGGCTGTGTGTGTGTTAAGTGTCCTGCAGGATTGCGATCAGTTCTTGGAGGCCGTGGGCAGTGCCGGCAGATACGGAGGTTTCTGTGTTTAAACTTCGTTCATCTGCATCCGCAGCCTCTTTGCAGGACTGTGGAGCTGGCTCACTGTAGCTCAGTGTCACGTGCTTAGTTTGTGCACATCCTGAGGTGTAATTTATAGCACCAAACAGCAACAGCAGCAAAACTTTCCTCAGAGTAAGTAAGTATAGGAGTTAGCAGGCATCTCTGCTGGAGATGTTAGTTTCCAGCCAACAGGAAAGTTAACACTGACCGCGCTTTGCTAGACACCATTACTTGACTGGTACAAAGCATTTGAAGGCAAACAAAGCTTAGGATACATGGAGGGGAGATGAAAGCCGGGGCCGCTCACCGCAGTCCCCTTCTCTCCGCAGCCTGCGAGACGGTGGTGGAACTGCTGTTCGACAGCGTCATCCATCTGGGCTGCAAGCCATACCTGGACAGCCAGCGAGCCGCCTGTAGGTGTCCCTACGAGGGGAAGACCGATCTCTAAGGAGGACAGACGGACGGGGACTGGCGAGGATGGAGAATTTAACCTTTGCCAAAGAACTGGCGTTTTCGCAGCATAAAGCTGCCTAGGTTTGGTGAAAGGACTGTATTTTGACGTTAAGACCTGTAATAAAAACACACATAAAACAGCTGAATGTAGTGACACAAGCCTGTAATCCCAGCACTCAGGAGGCTGAGGCAGGAGGATCATCAGGAGTTTGAGACCAGCCTGGGCTGCGTAGCAAGACCCTGTCTCCAAAAAATAAAAAAAAGTTAAAAAAAAAAAAAAAAAAAGGCTGGGAGGTGGAGAGGAGAGTGGAGACAGTGTCTGCCTTTTCAGGTATCTTTCTGGACGTTGCTGCCTCAGCGGCTAAGTTGTCTTAACCAGTGTCAAAAACAGAATGCGTTAGCAAAGACATTTTGAAAACAGGAGTGTGTAACTCTGTCAGAAAAGTGTATATATTTTTTAAAATGTGATCAAATATATTCATTCACTATAGGATCTGTTCAGCATTATCTTTGGAAATAAGGGAAAAGCTTCACTTATAAGTACTATTTGTTTAGTATGAAACTTGCAATAAACATCTATGCCTGGAAGGAACAGATCTCGTCGTTTCTTCTGTGTTTTGATCACACGTGGCATACTGCCCTCTGCAGCCCCCGACATGCATGAATAAGGCGTGCTAGTTACGAGCACCACGCCCGTGTTGTTTTTTGTGGCATTAGAGCCATCAGCTGTGGCATTGTTAGGATGCGGACTCAGGACAGCTGAGTGTCCCATGACATTCTGGGGCAGGGACAGGAGCAGGATTCTCAGAGCAGGTGTCACCAAGGCACTGAGCTGGGGAAATGGGGACCAGAGGCGGTGGCCCGGGGGCGCAGCAGAAGCGCACACAGCAGAGCACCCTGAGCTCCTGCACCTGCCCGTTCACCCCCGCACGGACTCCTCATTGTGAGTTTCAGAATGTTCTTAAAAACTGTAACGTTTTACTGGGTGCAGCCTAAATAGAAATTACTCTTGGTATTGTCCTGTGCTTTACCTTGTAGGGATGAAATGGATGGAATAGATAAAATGCAAAGAACTGCCTTTCATGTGTCTCTTAATACATGGAAAACTAGTAACCGATGTTCAGAGCAAATTCCAGAAAACTAGGGCTGCCTCTGAAAAATCCACAGATGCTGAGCCTTGCCTGCACCCCTCTGACATGCAGCTATGCTGAGCTCACCGTCACGGCTCCATGAGTCCAATTGGCTCGGGTTCTGGAGAAAGGGGCCACGTCTCTCCCTGTCCACTGTCCACTGGGAACCCAACGGCTCCCACCCTGGGCAGCCACAGCCGCTATGCTGAGAGCTGCATCTTCTGCCTGTCCACTTGTGCCTGAGTGAGCAGCCTGGGCCCCGATGAAGTGTGATGAACCCCTTCCCTTCTGCCCTCCTTTTTCTTTCTTCCTTTTCACAGCACTGGACAAGGCTCTGAGCCCAGAGCCTTACATTAAGCTGCATCCTCAGGTTGTATTTTATTCTTCAAGACAAGTTCTCACAGAGTCACTGGATTTCCTCAATTAGGCCCCAGTGTGACCCTCCTGCCTCAGCTCCCCATGGTTGTGTTACTGGCCTTGGCCATCAGATCAGTGTAGAGCCCTTGATGAATACTTTATGTCATTGTTTTATGAAAGGTACAGTTTTGCAACCCGTTAACCAATTTTTGAATCTTTTATGAATATTTATTGTGGAAGTATTTGAATAGATAATTTTAAACCAATAATGAATTTGTGGTTTTCCCTAGGTGTATTGGCTTTCTCAAGGGGACCAGTGGCAGATGTGGGGGTATATGCCTGTCATCTCAGCATTCAGGAGGCTGAGGTAGGAGGGTCATAGGTCTGAGGTCAGCCTAAGACACATGGGGAGTCCTAGGCCAGCCCTAGAATACATACACCTTGTCTCAGAAAAGACAAGCCGAAAATATGAATAAAGATTCATAGTCATAAATTGAATAAAAGTAATAAACACTTTTCATATGTTCAGATTAAAAATGCTGGAATCATTAGGTTGGAGAGGTAAGATAGAGACCCTCCTCCTTTTCTCTGCTGACATTCACGGAGCCATCAGTGGGTGTCAAAGGCTAAGGGGCCAATGATTACTGCCACTGCACACGACTGTATCCCGCCATGGAATTTCTTTTCCACTCTTGTCATTTTTCTTTCCCAGAAAATCTAAGACACCACATGGAATCAGCGCTCGAGCCTGACTTCCCAGCCTCGCCTTGTCCCCATCCCCGTGACAGTGTCAAGGTGTCCTGCAATGCACCCCTGCCCAGCCTTCGAGGTCAGGCTGGGGTTGTGGGTTTAGAATGAAAAGTGGGGCCCTGCACTCCCTGGCTGTCAGCAGAGGCGTGCTGGGTGCCGACCTACACACCAACCAGGTAGGGGGGTCGGGTTTCTCCACCCTCAGTGACCTCCCCTGCTCCAGGATTCTATTCCTCGGCCACTCACCAGTCCCCACGATGGGAGCTGTGGGGACAAGCCTGTCCCCGCCTTCAGGAAGAGAGCAGCACCTCAGTCATGATCCGTGGAGCTCTGCGAGAAAGATTCTCCTCTCCTGCCTCAGCCGACTGACATCACTGCGGACGTTTGCTTTTATTTAAAGCTTGTTGCTCCAGTTGTTCCCCCTTGGCTCCCGAGGTCTGGTAGTGGGCTACTGTGTCCCTTGGTCCATACCTTTGACTTTTTTGGGGTGAGGTGAGTGGTGCTAGAGATTGAGCCCAGGGTCTTCACACCAAGCTACATGTCCTGCCCTTTTTAAAATTTTTATCTTGAGGCAGGGTGTTGCTCGGTTTCCCAGCCTGGGCTTGAACTTGTGATCCTTCTGCCTCAGCCTCCCACTTGACTGGGATCACAGGTGTGTGTGCTGCCATCCCTGGGCATACTTTTGGGCATACTTTTGCCTACTGAGCATCCTCACTTCCGGTGCCACAAGATGCTCCCAGCATACCTTGTGTATTCCCTGTCCTCCCCTAGAAGCAGCCCTTCCCTAAGGGTCCCTGGGTCCTGGTGGTGGAGAATGGTGCTTAGAACCAGGGAGCCATGTGCCTTTGCTGCCAACGTCACTGCTCTCGGCCTCCCATAGACAGAGCTGGGATGTGTGTGCAGGTTACCCCTGCACGTGTGCATATCTGTGTGTATGCATCATGCGCTAAATGTGCGTGCATATTCACCCTCCATGTGTGCACATGCACATAGTATAGTGAGCTAAACGTGTGTGCATGTTCACTTACAAATTCGTTTCTCCAGGACTTCAGCAAATTTCTCAGTGATTTAACTATTTTTCTCGCAGTTTTCCCCTTGTCTCTGGGGCCATGGTTGTGATATTTTATACAAATTAAATACAAAAAGAAGCACAGTGTGAATGTTGCAAAGCACTGACACAAACACTGTGTTGTCTGCGTGCTGTGCAAGCCGCGCTTAGACTGAGGTGCCGCCCTTGGTGTCTACGTGGGACTGATGCGGGAGCCACTCACTCAGGTCGGATTCTGGTTCAGTTAGTGACCAAAGTTATGAACACCAAGCAGGGTTTTTTTTTTTTTTTTAACTAATGGAAAGTTGGGTTTTCGAGCTGTTTGCAACCAAAATGTCACTGTAGTCCGTGAGATATCAGCAGTATTAATGATACAAACAGCTGGGTGTGGTGGTACAAGCCTGTCCTCCCAGCCCTCGGGAGGCTGCTGAAGGAGGATCGAAGTTCAAGCCCAGCCTGGGCAATTTAGTGACTCAGTACATGGTTTTGAAGATTTCAGTCCATGGCCATGCACCAAAATAAACCTTTTTTTTTTTTAACATTGATTTATCACAGTATTGCAGTAATGAAAAGTACTTAGTAACATAAGTACTCAACAAATTTAGGTCATGAGACAGGAAAAAAAAACTTTCAAATACAAAACCACATATTTTAAGGAAAAAAAATACAAAACCACATAGGCCATAAAAGTAACACATTATTTTTGAGACAAGATATTTGAGAAGAAAGTGACAGATTCTCACATCTGCTCCTCTGAGATAGGCAGAATTTCAGCCAGCTGGGCTCTGTTCTCAGTTTTCAGAACTGGAGCAGAAACCAGGGAAATAGGGCAAAAGGACAGAAAGTTTTGGTAACCAGATAACTCACACTCACATAAGCTCCAGGAAACAAACACTGAAGCCCTGGAACATTCTGCAGCTAAATATTTATTGAGCACCTCCTACAGGCTTTGCAACTGGGCTAGGTAATGAGGAAACAAAAAAAAAGCCACTCCTGCTTGCTTTCCATGAGTGTAATACGACGTTAGCAATAAAAATATTCATGCACTTTCCAGCTGGCGAGCTGTGATCTGAGGACTGTGTCTTAATTACAAAGTAAGTTATTAGGACAAACCCACGTGATGTTACCACTTGCAAAGGGCCCAATTAATAGAGGATAAGGAAGGGGAAAGAGTCATTCATTAAGCCTGCCAGAGCAGTAAGGTGGTGACCCAGTGTCCTGGAAGGCCCCCTGGACAGGCTAGATGCCTTTCACTGTCAGGACCAGGAGGGGTGGAGGCGGCCAGGCAGCTGATGAGCCGCAGACTTGCCTCACTCAAAGGAGCAGAAGGGCCAGGAAGCTGGGGCCCATGGACCTGGTCCTGCCAGCTCAGGGTGTTCATGCAGGCTGCCCTCGCCATGGTCCACCAGTGCGGCATGGTGACATCTGAATCAGGCGCTCGGATCTGAATGAAAACCCTTCTTCTGTGGGTTCACCCTGTAAGACTTTTGAAACACGAACACGAGGCAGACACGTTGTCAAGTTAGATTTCGTTTTTCTCTCAAAATAACTACAGTATTCCTGCGTGGGATCCCTCTCCCCAGGACCCGGTACGGTACGTGTCCTGCAGACCAGATGCCTTCACACAGCCCTCATCGGACGGCGGCTGCTTTGCTCATGACAAGGTCCAGGAAAGTACACCAATCGAGGCCACGTTTTGTCTGGGGGAACTGTTTCTTGGAGTGACTTTCACACGAGACGCCACTTAAATAGGTTCGTGCTCCGCATTTGCTGGGTGAGGACCCCGACACCCTCCCCAGACCCGCATTGTAATTCCAATTTCTGCACAATTTCCTCCCTCAATCAGTGCTCTGTATGAAAGTCCAACTTCCAGTTTATGGCCTCATTGTAGCCCCAATCTCACCCCGCGCTCCCGGGCAGCAGCGGCGGGTCTTAGGGCCTGATCGCCCCTTAGGGCCGGATCCCCGGGCGAGGAGCGAGACCGCGGCTCTTCCTGGGCAGCTGGGTTCCGGGTCCTGGGCTCCAGGGACGCTCGAGGGTGGCGGGGCGTGGCCGGGGCGCGGTGGGGGCGTGGCTTGGCTGCCAGGGGGCGTGCCCAGGGCAGTGGGCCGGGGGCGGGGCCTGGGGGCGCCGAGCCGGGGGCAGAGCCGGGG
>PVJX010004669.1:0-92420 GCA_004027295.1 Dolichotis patagonum
AACCACAGCTCTTTCGAGTCCTTATTTTATCCAGGCTACCAAGGATGGGTAGGACTCACACCCTCAGTCCCAGTGCCCTTGATGCTAGCATTTGCACCATGAATCAATTCCAGCATCACACACTCTAGATCCAGCCACCTCTAAAGAAGTCTCACCTATGACTGCATGAGGCTTTGGGGGAACATCTAGACATGAGCTGTAACATACGCAGAGAAGACCAGGATAAACCAGACATCATCAAAAAAAGTAACTGTGGGCCGGGGATTTAGCTCAGTGGCTTAAGTGCCTACCTGGCAAGCGAAAGGTCATGAGTTCGATCCCCGGTACAAAAAAAAAAAAAAAAAAAAAAAGTAACTGTACTGGGAAATGATGTTATAATCATGGATTTGGGCACCATAACTAGCTGTCCAAGATCTAGTCCCTGGCTACTGGGGGGAGGAGAATGAGCGAAAATCGGAAACTTCACACCAGGTAACCAGCCTATGCCTATCTTTCCATCCAACTGTTAATATTATAAAATACGCAGGGGCTGGGGAGTTAGCTCAGTGGCATAAGCATCTGCCTGGCAAGTGCTAGGTCATGAGTTTGACCCCCGGTACCAGAAAAAAATAAAATAAAATAAAATAAAATAAAATAAAATAAAATAATAAAATATACAACAGAGCCAGCCCTAGTGAGGACTAGCTCTGCATTAGCAAAAATAAATAAAAGCCAATAAAACTGTGCTGACACAAAATATTCTCTCTCTAAGAGGAATTTCATACAAGTTGTTGTTGTTGTTGTTGTCTTCTTTGAGACAGGGTCTCACTATGCAGTTCAGGCTGGCCTTAAGCTCACATTGTAACCCAGGCTGGTTCTGAACTCACAGTGATCCTCCTGCCTCAGCCTCCAAGTGCTGGGACTATAGGCATGTACCACCACACCCAGTTTATATACAAGTTTTTAACCAATCAATTAATGAAGATCTGAGGAAAATTTACATTAATATCTTCAAAATTCAAAATGTGGGAAAAGAGTATGCAGTTTAAAAGTCTATGCAGATGTGGTGGCTGTTGCCTCAGCTACTTAGGAGGCTGAGGCAGGAGAATCACTCGAACCCAGGAGATTAGGAATAGCCTGAGCAACATGGAAAGAGCATGTCTGGAAAAGCAAAAAGTCAAACACAACAAATCATGTCCTGCAGTTCCTCTGGAAGTATTAAAATTATCAGTTCTTATGACCAAATACATGTATATATATGTATATACATATATGTATATATGTATATACATGTATTTGGTCATAAGTATAATACATAAAATATATATATTTTTTTAATTTAATTTTTTTTTGTACCAGGGATCAAACTCACACCCTCGCACTTGCCAGGCAGGCACTTATGCCACTGAGCTAAATCCCAGGCTCAATATATATTCTAATACTCCCTCTTTTTTGGCAGAAATGGTACAATACGGTAATATTTTAATATCTTGTTCTTTATTTTGCTTTCTTTTCAGATATCTAGGTAACCCTTCTGACCAGTACATTAAAACCTTCTGTTTTCTTTTTGCACTTGCATATTTTCCATTAAACAGATGGATCTGATATACTTTTATCAGACTTCCCAAACAGGTCTGTGTCTTAAGCCATGTCCAAGCCACTCACCTGTCTCTGCCTCACCTTCTGGGCCCTTCTATTTGGTTTGGAAAACAGAGAACCATAATACCTTTATCAGAGTATTTCTGGTTGCACTCAATATAATCTGATGGTCAACCAAGGAGAATGAGGAACTTTCTGGAAGTAATCTGGAACCAAAGATTCAAAGGAACAGTCGAGCAGCCAATCCTGAACCCACAAGACAGTGTCTAGAGCACCTCTATATGTTGGCATCATTCTTTCAAACGACTTACTTGAAGACAAACAGGACAGCCCTGTTCCTGACCAATATGGTCATGGCTTTCTCAGAGAGGGAATCAGCTTGTTCCCTCGGTGCCTGGAAGAATCTCCGGGATGCGCTTATATGGGTGCAGCCCAGGCTGCATGGCTCTCCTGGCTCAGTTACTATGACCAGGAGGCTCAGAGGCTATGACTGAGTTAGGTGCCTGCTCTTCAATCACTGTGACCAGGCTTGAGCTGCCACATAAAAAGATGGCCACAAAAAGGGGGGGGGCAGGGACTTAGCTCAGCAGTATAAGTGCTTGTTTGGAAAGCACAAGGTCATAAGTTTGATCCCTGGTACAAAAAAGACAAGTGGCAGCTCATGTGTGAATTACATGGTGGGAAACCATGGAGCAGCATTTCCCAGCAGGAAAGAGATGCCGTGCCCAGAGGAAGAGAGCCATGCAGGCTGATATTAGTGGGCATTGGGTGTCCACACCAGACACGTACACAGCAGGGAATACACCTTGAGCCAAGGTATGTCCATTCTAGGAGTCTTGCTGGCCTGGAAGCCTAGTGGTGGTGGGGCTATTATAGTAAGGGAAGGAACACAAGCCATGGGCCCTGCCACCTAGAGACTTGTAGATTAGCGAGGGGCAGAAGGGAAAAAGCCATAATGGAATGGAATTGTAGCCATGGGTCTATACACTTTCTTGACTAAAAACTTTGGCACATATATTATGTACATCTATATGTTAATATGTATGTTGTAAACCATGCCTACAATATAAAGTTTAAAGCATAAGAAAAACATTTTGAAGGCATAATTTTGCATTGTTCTGAGACAGAGCCTCATTATATTGTCTAGGCTGGTCATTATGTAGTCCAGGCTGACCTCGAACTTGCTATCCTTCTGCCTCAGCCTCCCAAGTACTAGGATTTCAGGTGTGAGGAGCTCGCAAATATACTTTTTAATTAATCTATACTATTTGTTTCCCTTTTAGACTTTTCTGTGTCTTTTTTTTTTTTCTTTGTACTGGGGATCAAACTCACAACCTCATACTTGCCAGGCAGGTGCTGTGCCACTGAGCTAAATCCCTGGCTCTGTCTTTTCTTTTTGAAATTTTTATTTTTTTATTTGGAGGGTGTGACAGGATCTTGTTATGTAGTCCACGCTGGCCTTGGAATTTGTATGTAGTACATGAGGCCTTGAACCTGCTATCTTTCCGCTTCAGCCTCCCAAGTGCTGGGATTATCGGCATGTACCACCATACCTAGCAATTTTCCATCTCTAAAATGGATGAGATGATGTCTAGGATCTCTCTCATTCTACGGATGTATCGATGATGACTCAGGTGTGAAGAATGTCTATTTTCTTGATTCTCCTACTAGCACTGCCTCTGATGTGAATAACTGCAAATTACATTTAGTTTCGTAAGATGCATGTGTCCACTTTGTCAGTGTGAAAGGACAAATGGATGGCTTCTAGGAGACATAACAAAGTGACATTTATCTCAGTGAACTCGTGCAGTAGAAGGCTTGGATCTTGCAAAATCAAAGCAGTGAGTCCTTGCTGTAAGCTAGGCACTTGGCTACATAAACACTTCACGTAAATTATTTCTTCCAATACCAACGATGACTCTAGAATGAGGATGTAGTGGTGCATGCCTGCACTTGGGAGACTGAGGCAGGAGAATCACTGTGGTTAGAGGTCAGGCTGGGCAAAATAGTGAGTTCAAAGCCATCCTGGAGTATATAGTGAGACCCTGTCTCAAGACACAAAGCAAAAAATAAGAGGAAGAAGAAGAAAGAGGAGGAGGAGGAGGAGGAGGAGAAGGAAAACAGGTGAGGAGTAAGAGGAGGAGGAGGAGGAGGAAGAGGAAGAGGAAGAGGAATAATCACAAGCCCTTCCAGATCTCTTCCTCTGTGACAAATGCTATGCTGAGGACTTGATTCCAATTCACAGGAAATGGTAGTAGCAGGCAGTTAAAGCTTTGTCCAAAGTCCACATCTAGCAACCCTCACCCTGCCTTCCTAAATCACACTGCAAGCCTGAGCAACTGGAAGCCAGGGCCTGCTGTCTTGCTGGCAGGCTGGAAATTTGATCTAAAGCCTTTTCCAGAGTTTCAGGCTTATCCACAGGGAAGCTGAATCATGCTGACTATTGATTGACTGATGCTTAAGTCAGAGTATCTGTTTAACAATTGCCAGGGGTGGGCTGGATATTCACACCCGCCTGACCCAGGCACTGTTGCCTAGCAGCCACATGGGAACTTGCAGCATCAGAAGGCCACCTAGGGAGCTGGAGCTGGAACAGAACGAGGAGTTCTATGACTGAACTATGTAACAGCCTCCGTGCCCTATGTCTCTATGGGCGTAAGGCATCTGTCTGTGTCCGATGACAGTGAGAGAGTAGGTCAAACCCTGGCAGGCCCTAGATGGCTGACTGGTTTCAGGCTGGCCCATTCTTCCTTTCAATTTGCTAATGATTCAATCAAGCCCTGCCTATCTGGTTGCCTTGGAAATCATGCTTTCTCTTTGAGATGATTTTTCCTATCCTTACTCTCTCGTTCACCACTCAACCATTCAAAAATGTCTGTGAGCACTTCTGAGTACAATGAATGGTAGATAGAGGGGGAAGACACTTTAGTGGAAGAGACACAGACAGTTAACATATATAATAAAAAAGACAGTGATGGATGTTAGGGGACATTTCTGGTAGGTGAGGAGACTGAGTACTAGGATACAGACAGGCTAGACAAGGAACAGCTCTCCGAGGAAGTAGAATCTGAGCTGAGGCCTACAAGTGTAGAAGGAATCTAGTGCAAGTTATTTTCTGCTGATTTTAACAGTTCTTGCTGGGTGTGCTGTTGCAAACCTGTGATCCCAGCACTCACTAGGCTGCTCATTTCATCCTTCACTGTTTCCAGACAACCAGTGTAGTACCAGCTAGGTAAGTGTGGTTGGAGTAGTGGTGTTGATATTGAGCTTCAAGCACATGGTAATCGAATGATAATGTGGCCACACTTTCCAAATCAAAACTCCAAGCTCATCTTTTAACCTGAAGCACAAATCCTGGATTGATGATCTGAAATCAAGGCTATGGTGGATTTTCTCGCGCATCTGATTACCATTATTAATAGACTCTAGTGGGTTGACCTGGGCCGCTAACCCTACACTGTTGCAATGGAAAAGCCAAAAGAGAGGTGAGCGTTTGGAATAAAACAACTTGCTATTTGGGACTATATTTCAAATTCTTAACTAGGTTACATGTTCTTGTCTCCGAGTAGACGCTGAGTTTTATACATTTTTAAACCCCTCAAAGCACTTAGCAGAGTGCTGGGGATACAGAAGACACAACAAAGGCTCGTGCGCTTGTCTGAAATTCCCCACCTGCCTTTTGCTTTGAGGTTTCACTCACGTTTTCCGTCACACTACCTGGAGCCCCAAGCTGCAGTTCACCCTCCTGACGCACAGAGGCGCAATGGGAATCGTGCGCGGTGGGACGAGCAGCCGCAGTTGTCTTGGGCAGAGAAGAGCCCGGCTCCCAGAATGCACTTTGTATCAACACGGCGGTGGGGGTGGTTTCGGGAGGTCCGGGCAGCTGGTCGACTGGTAAGCCGCGCTAGGGCTACGCTGCTGGCCCGGCGTTGAGGAGCGACTGGAGCCATGGCAGAGTCGGCGCCTGCTCGGGTAGGAGGCCTTTCGCCAGGCCTGGAGGGCGTTCGGAATGGCGGCTCCGCTGCCCGGGGCGGGGCTTCGGTTGGTCTCGGTCAGAGGCTCGGTTTCCCAGGCTGCAGTTGGCCGGGCGTACACCCGCTTTCTCCCCGCGACCCTCACACTGTCACCCTTTTCTTCTCGCTTCCTTGTACATCGGGCTCAGCGCCTGGGCGCTGTGCACTTTCACCCAGTAGCTTATGCAAACCTGGTGTCGGGTTCTTAGGTTTGCGGCTGTGCCCACCCATTTTCTCCTTCGGGTCCGGAGCCCCCGTTTCCGGGTTGCAGCAGGGACAGAATTCACGGCGTGGTCCAGAGACCCCGGACTCCCCACTCGCTTGCTGGTCTGACGCGCGGCCCGTTGCTTCTGCCTCACGCTGGCTGTGGCTCTCTGTCCGAGAGCCGTGGCCACAAGTTGAAGTCAGGCGGGGTTTCCTCTCGTGGGTGGTCCCGTGATGTTACCCACAGTGTAGTTGCTGGCTTTTGTTTGCAAAGTCGTGGAGCGCTCTGTCCATCTCCTGCAGCCATCCCTTGTCAGGGAAGGTCTAGACCCTGGTGTGAGGATGTCCTGGCTGTGGAGTCGGGAAACTGGAGTCCAGTCTCGAGTGAGCGCTCAGCTGTCCGCTTCGGTGGTTTTAGGCGATTGTTCGTCTTTCTGGGTCTCTGTTTCTTTAAGAGTTAAGAGTATTAGGTTAGTGGGTAGGTGATCTTCCAGGGTCCTTCCAGCTCTGAAATCCTCATGTTATTCCAGAATTGTGGTTAACAACAACACGAGTGAATTGCTGAATTGGTTCTAGTGCGGGCCGTTTTTGATCCAGAAACACTTTCAGAATCACGGGAGATCTTTTATGAGAATGGAGCACGGAGGAAATCCTTTACCACGAGCAGAGTGCACTGTATTTGATTCTTATAGAAAGAGGATCAAAAGTAAGGGAGGGATTTGTTGACTTCTGCTTTCAAGCTGGTTAACACTTAAAGTGGGACAAGGTGCAAGTGTCTACAATGTTTTCCTTCTCTGACTCCTTTAGCTAAGCAGATCAAATCAAAGACTTGGCTTTTCCTCCAGACCAGAACAGTAATAGAGGGGGCGGGAGACCCTGTCAGAGTGCTTGTTGCTTAGGAGCGGGTCATCCCGTGGTCACTTAAGTAATCAGACTTTGTTGAGGAGTCTTAAAGATTCACCAAAATCCAAACTATGCTTTAAATAACTTGTGGATTTGTCTTTGTGGAACTTAAACTGTTCTTGAGCATAGTTCAGTTCTCAGATGTTGTCGCTTCAGATGAGGCTCTGTATGCCTAAACCGAGTAGGTTCACTGATAAAAACAACTAAAAACGCTGAGGAGAAAACCTATATAAGTGTATTTGAAACGTTCAGTAAAGAATACTTGGCGCCTCAAAACTAAATGAAAGAGGGAATTCTTAAGAGGCAAGTGGAATTCTGATGCCAATTTTGAGGGGATTTTCTGAATATTTAGTTCTGGTGACCTGGCAAGTAGACAATTCAGAGCCTAAGGTGGGATGTCTAAGAAGTCCCCTCTCATAATCCTATAAAAGCTGAGAGTTCAGAGACCAGTATTCCAAGGATGAACTGAAAGTGAGCCCTTTCCTTCAGGTGATTGGTTTTTTGGATTTTTTTTTTTTTTTTTTGTCTTTTTGAGACAGGGTCTCACTATGCAGTGCAGGCTGGCTTGAGCTCACTTTGTAACCCAGACTGATCTCAGAGGCGCAAGGATCCCCTTGCCTCAGCCTCCTGAGTGCTGGGATTACAGGTGTGTCACCACGCCCCGCTTCAAAACTTTTTCTAAAACAAGGGTAAAATGACATTTTCAGATAAAACAGTTTGCAGCCAGATGTGGTGACACATGTCTGTAATCACAGCACTCAGAAGGCTGAGGCAGAATGAGTGCTGAAAGTTCGAGGCCAGCCTGGGCTACACAGTGAGTCCAAAGCCAACCTGAACCACATAGTGAGACCTTGTCTCAAAGCACAACAACAATAACAAAACAATACATCTCTGAAAGGACATACTTCAGGTAAATGGCAGATCATCCCACATAGACAGAAAATGTGATGATCTATGAAAATGGGTAAATCGAAAATACTGGCTGACTAAAGCAGGAATAGTTTCTTATGAAGTTAAAAGCAAAGAGAATTAAAACACATGACAACATTGACATATAGAAGGGACAATCAGAATTCATGTTTAAAGACTTTTAAGTATGTTTCCTATAATTTCTAGGAGAACTGTTAAAAAGACTGTTTGATTTACAAATTACGGTATAACTTACACATTAGTGTATGTGCTGCCAAAGTGAACACTATAACTTACAAATTAGAAGGAAGAATAAGAGAATAAGAAAACAATTAAAAGAAGGCATCAGAGAAGATGAAGAAAGAGATAAACAGTACAAAAAGGGAAAATAAATAGCTACAATAAATATAAATGAGCTAACTGTTCTAGTTAAAAGGCAAAGATTATCAACATGGAAGAAAATTCTATGTTTTTATAAGAGGTACAACTCAAAGATAAGTCCATACAAATGTTTGAATATAGAAGGCTATAATGTAATATACCAGGCCAATACTAGTAAAAGGAAGTTGATTTAAGTATATTAACATGAAAAGAGATAGAAACCTATTGCTGCTTTTGTAATGGTAAAAAACCTCAATTTATCAACTCCATGTGACAATTCTAAGTGTGCCCCGAATTACATAACTCCAGAATATATAAAACAAAATTGATAGAAGTACAAGGAAAATTCACCATCACAATAGAAGATTTTAACACGACCTTCATGTTTTATTAAAAACATGTCCATCATCCTTCAAGATTCTGGTGGATGTACCACACCCTAACACCCCCCCCCCTTTTTTCCTATGTGATAAAAAACTTTTTTTTTTTTTTTTTTTTGAGACAGGGTCTTGCTATATAGCCTAGGCTGACTTCAGACTCATGGTGATCCTCCTGCCTCAGCCTCCCAATTGCTGGGATTATAGGTGTGTGCCATCATATACAGCAGTGAGACTGTATTTTGTGTTTTATGGTGGTTGAGTTTTCTAACTGTAATGACAAGAATGTTATTTGAGTAACGATTTGACTTTAATATTCAAAAGCAGGACAGTGCCAGAGAATCCAGAAATAGGGTCAACAGAAGTTTAGTTGCTGTATTCTCATTGCCTTCAGAAGTATTCTTAAATATTGAATTTAAGAAAATATTACACTACATAACAATACATGTTTATTGAAAATCTGAGTAATTTTTGATGGCAGAGTAAAATCTGTCGCTCTCCTCTCCCTGAATGTGTAACCCATATTAAGAGTGGTATGGTGAATGTCTTCCCAAACCTTTCTGTGTGCTGAAACAAATCATACACACATTTTCTCTTTAGGGAAATGGGATAATAATAAATGTATTTTGGCAAAAGTTGGATTTTTCATGTATCAACATAGGGTGAATACTTTACAAACCATATTTAACTCTTTTTAACACTTGTACAATATTGGTCTCGGTTGTACTGTAAGTTACGGAGCCGGAGCTATTCCTTTATTAATGGACATCTAAGTTAATTCCAGATTTTAACTATTCCAGACTGTTAGCCAGTAATCATTTTTGTTTGAATGTAATTAAATGCTAGTGCCGTTTCTTCCGGTAAGATGGATCCCTTAAGTGGGGTTTTAGTGAGCCTTGGGAGATGTCCTTCCCCCGGGTGTGAGTGTGGGTCCCTTCTGCTGGCTCATGAAAGTGTGTGAAAGTGTTGGTGTCTGATGGCCCTGGATGGTGTCCTTCTTCTCTTCTACTCTTGTCTAATGGTGGGAAGTGGTCTCCCTGGTGGGGCTCTCCTTTGTAACTGCTGAGGTGCTTCTCTTTCCATTTGCTTCTGATTGCCTATGTTTCACTTTCACGAATGATTTATTCTGCAGCTTTGCTCTGGGATTATTGTTTTCACTTCACAGGCTGTTTCCTGTTTGGTTTATTCTTTGCTTATGGTGTTTTTTTGGCAGCTAACATTTTTTCTTTCTTTGATGTTGTAAGTCGGACTTACTGAGCTCCAACTAAACATACAGTAAATTTGCTCTGTACATAGAGTTCAGTGCGTTTTGACAGCCATTGAATTACTGAGTTGTAGAATATTTACATTGTCCCAGAAAATTCCCTTGTGCTTTTTTGTGATCAGTCTCACAGTACCTGACAACCGCTAATCTGTCTGTCCTGCTAGTTTTTCCTCTCCTTGAATGTCGTGTAAGTGGGTTACGTTATGTAGCTGTTTGTGTCTGGCTTTTTCACTTAGATGTGCTACCTCTGCTCTGTTCCTTGTTTATTGCTGAGTAGTATGCTGCTGTGTGGTGAGTTAGTTTCCTAGGGTTGCTGTGGCAGTACCGTGTCACAAACAGAGTGGCTTCAACAACAAAACTGTGTCGTCTTACCAACCTAGAGGCTGTAAGTCCAGATCAAGGTGTCTGCAGGGTTGGTTCCTTTGAAGTTCCTGCTTCTCCTGCAGTAGCCTTTGGTGACCCCGCATATATTCTTGGTTGGTAGAATAACTCCAGTCTCTGCCTCCACCTTCATATGGCCCTGTTCCTGCATGTCTTCACGTCATCATCTCCTGTGTGTCCATGTATTGATTTCCCTTTATTAGGACACCAGTCATTGGATTATGGCCTACCATAAAGATCTCATATCTTGATTACCCCCAGAAAGAACCTCTTCTAAATAAGGTCACATTGTGAGATACGGCTGTTAAGACTACATAACTTTTGTGCAAAACACAGTTCTCCCCATAATGTATGGATGGGTGGACCATAATTTATTTATTTACTTACCAGCTGATAAACGTTTGCATTGTTTCCATCATGCTAGATAATTAAAAACAGAAAACAGTAATGAGGTAAGGGCTCTTTTCAGTCTCTTACTGTGTGGAGAAAGGAAGGTTACGCATCTTCCATTCTGCATGGAATTGCTTTCTTGGTGTGGCGTTTGGGAGTGGCATTGTCTGACTGACCTTTGGTCTTTGATCCTCAGCACAGGAGAAAGCGGCGCTCCACACCGTTGACTTCTTCCTCACCACCCTCACAAACAACAGAGAAAAGTCCGTATTTCCAGACCACAGAGATCTCGCTGTGGACCGTAGTAGCTGCTCTTCAGGCTGTGGAGAAGAAGATGGAGTCCCAGGCTGCCAGGCTGCAGAGCCTGGAGGGCCGCACGGGCACGGCCGAGAAGAAGCTGGCCGACTGCGAGAAGACGGCCGTGGAGCTCGGCAACCAGCTGGAGGGCAAGTGGGCCGTGCTGGGGACCCTGCTGCAGGAGTACGGGCTGCTGCAGCGGCGGCTGGAGAACCTGGAGAACCTGCTGCGCAACCGGAACTTCTGGGTGCTGCGGCTGCCCCCGGGGAGCAAGGGCGAGGCCCCCAAGGTAGGCGCCCTGAACACTCAAAGTTGGGCCAGAAGAGGCCCGAAGGCTCTGAATTGCTGGCTTGGCCTTCGTGGTGCCACCAAGGCACTCATGTGCTGTTTGTGATCTCAGGTATCCAGGGCACTTGAAAACGACGGTGTCTGCTTCTCCGAGCAGGAGTGGGAGAACCTGGCAGACTGGCAGAAGGAGCTCTACAGGAACGTCATGCAGAGCAACTATGAGGCGCTGGTCTCCCTGAGTGAGTAGTTTCCGCCCTGCCTCTGCCCACTGTCCTGCCCTTCCTGCCCAGTGGCTGTGGCCCTTGTAGGCCCTGGTCACTCTCTTGGCCTGGCTGGGAGAAGTGGGTGTGTCCTGATCCTCCTGCAAACAGGCACTTATAAAGGTTTCTTGTATCTCTTCTCTGCAGTCACACCATCACCTCTTGAAAATATTTACCAGATGATGTTCTACTGTTGCACAGCCAACCAAACCCCTTCTCATGGCCTTTGGCTGGAGTCAGAGCCAGTCATTGTGGTCTCAGGATTTACTCTGTGTAGATTAGAAGTGCAGCGTTCTGTCTAAATCTTCATATATGTAAACTACTACCTGTGACATAACAAATGCATTTTGTTGGTGGACAGAATCTTTTAAAATGTAGGTCATGGAGAAATTCAGTGGTGCCTTGGTTCACAAATTCAATTTTAGGAAAGGTGGTCACATTTGTGTTTGTGCAGGAAAGATGGCTGTAGTCGTGTTTGTCGCCCAGTGCAGAGTTTGCAAACAAAAACAAAATTTTGCCACATGCTTTTGTTTGTGAGCCAAGTTGTTTGCAAACACAAGCATTTATGAACTGAGGAACCACTGTATCAAGGAGGCCAGAGTGAGGGGCGGGAGGCTGAAATGGGCCAGAGGTGGCTGTGTGATCTCAGCTGGGTCCCACCCTGTCTTGGGGGCTCCTTCCTCGTCTATCACAGTGCCTGCCTTTCTTGGGAGTGTCTCAGGAAGAATGAAGTGGATCCCCAAAAAGAGCCTTGGCAAGACGAGAGCCACATGCTGGAGTGGCGCCAGGGCGCTGGAGCAAGGGCCAGGCTCAGCAGCCTGACGCTTGTGCCCAGTGCGCTTCATGAAGGGCAGTAGAGCAGCAGTAGCTGCCTCAGCCTCTCCCTGGCTAGCATTGTGTCCTTCTCCCAAAGCACCAGGGGAAGGTGACACTGTAGCCTTTGGTGCTGTTGTGGGAGTTGTGTAGATTCCCTGCCAGCAGTCCCTTGGTGTGCAGCTGACCCAAGCGTGATGAGCTTTTCTCTCCTCTGGGCTTGTGCAATGCTGTTTCCAACCCAGAGGTCCTCGGCCAGCCAGAGGGAGAAGCGGAGCTGGGTGCAGAGATGCTGGGTGATTTGGAGGAGGAGAGCCTTGTTGGTGCCCACCCTGGTGAGTGCTTTCGAGTATTCTCTTCCCCTGCTGCCCACAGTTCCACTGTGGAGCTGCCCCACACTGCCTGTCTGCCACCTTGTCTGCACGTGCTGATTGTCACATGTGTGCCTTAGCTCCTGTCATCTTGTGGGGTCATAAAGCCAGTGATCACCTTTCTTCACTACCTGAAGCATAGAGGACATGGCAGGCGATGGTCAGCAGCCATGAGATGGGGAGGTGGGGCAGAGCAGGGCAGAGGAGCTGTGGGAAAGAACGGCATTGGAGGTGGGCACTGGGCAGAGGATACAGGAAGAACCATACAGGATTTGTAGGTTTGCTGTGTTTTTCTTTAATTGTTCAAATTTGTCATTTTATTTATTTATTTATTTATTTTGAATCCATACTGGGGATTGAACTCACAACCACGTGCTTGCAAGGCAAGTGCTTATGCCGCTGAGCTAAATCTCCAGCCCTAAATTTGTCATTTTAACACTTTGCTAAATTAGGTTGTTATAGTGTATTTTGACATTTCACACAGGGATTAAGGTTGAGTTTGGAGAACTACCATTTGTAGCATTATTCTATAAGAGTAATTAGTTTTCAGCTCACATGTCTGAACATGAATATGAGTTTAGTTTTTTACCAGCCTTGGAACCTTAGTCTTGTCTCTTCCAGGTTGAGCTAATTCCTGTGTTCTTGGGGCTTTGATTTGAGCCCTTCCGAAATGTTCACGTTTGTCTGGTCTGGAGCTGCCATAGGTGCTGGAGTGTGATGTTCTCTTGGTCTTCTTTGCAGCAGATGGGGCCGTGCTGAGACCAGAGGTGCCGAGCCAGCCAGAGGACTGCATGTTCCCAGGCGCAGCAGAGGAGCGGGATTTCCTGGGCCCAGTGCAGACTGAGCTCTGGGATGGGCAGGGTGGTTCTGCCCTCTTGGAACCAGGTCCCAGAGGTTCCAGCCTCGAGGAGCCCTTGGAAGGCAGTGGAGACCCTGCCACTGGCAGAACTCTGGGCTGCTCCCCAAAGCAGAAACCCCACAGGCAGGCACAGGTGGCTCAGGAATGCGGCCAGGACCTGAAACTGAAAAGGGACCCTTCTGGCCCCTATGCGTGTTCTGAGTGTGACATCAGCTTCTGCTATAAGCAGCAGCTGGCCGCACATCTGCGGAGCCACTCGGGGTGGACGTCCTACCCTGCCGCAGAGCCTGAGGAAAGCCTCAGGCCCCGGCCACGGCTAAAGCCCCAGGCGAAGAGGGCCAAGCTGCACCAGTGCAGCGTGTGCCAGAGGAGCTTCAGCTGCAGGGTGAGCCTGCTGACCCACCAGCGCTGCCACCTGCAGGAGGGCCCCAGTGCTGGCCCACGCATCCAGGAGAGGTTCTCACCCAACAGCCTGGTGGCGCTGCCCGGCCACATCCCCTGGCGGAAGAGCCGGAGCTCCCTCATCTGCGGCTATTGCGGCAAGAGCTTCAGCCACCCGTCCGACCTGGTGCGGCACCAGCGCATACACACAGGCGAGCGGCCTTACAGCTGCCCCGAGTGCGACAAGAGCTTCGTCCAGAAGCAGCACCTGCTGCAGCACCAGAAGATCCACCAGCGGGAGCGCAGCGGGCCAGGTTCCGAGCCCGGGAGGCCCAATGGCTTGCTGTAGGGCGCAGCCCCTCACCGTCGGGGGCGGAGAGGGGCGGCATCAGTGCCCCCGAAAACACCATCCGGAGCCAGGCATCGACTGCTTCTGGTCCACCTTCCCTTGCCTAAGTGCCAGCCTGAGCCCTGGGCTGTCCTGACACCGTGCGGAAGAGGAGGGGCCAGCACCTGCCTGTCCTGCACCTTGGCCTGCCACGAGCCTGCTGGCCATGGCTCATGGCCCATGGCTGGGTCGCTGGTCTTCCTGTCCTCTGGTACTCAGGGCGGGGCTGCTGCTGAGCCCAGGGGGCGGGGCACGGGGCTAAGGCCGGGGCAGCCCAGTGGTAAGCGGCTGTGTGGATGAGGAAGAGGGGGAGTTCCGGGATGCTCACCCTCCACGCCTCTTTAGTAGTCTCCGTTAACAACAAGTAGAATAATTTAAATGAACAGCTGACCCTGCTCTGAAGACTTTCTTTGAAGTTAGATTCTAGTTGATTTTAAAATTATAACATAACACTTGTTTTTTAAATTTCAGAAGTCGTAGAAGTTGTTCCTAACTCGGGGACTGGGCCTGCCCTCTAGGAGGGAGTAGTTTATGGGGCTTGTAGCCCACCCACATGTACTGGTGCTAGGGAGCAGAGACATATCCAGCCTCTCAGCCCGACACTGACTGTCTCTGGAGGACCAAGTGGGAGAAGGTCAGAGGGGACTCGAGGCCCCTGCCAAGGAAAGATTCCTGGGAAGGAGCTTGGGGTTCTGGTTCTGGGTGTGTCGGTGCCACGAGGGGCCCTTCTCCCAGCCTCACGAGCTGTCTCTGTGGCCTGCCAGGGTAGGAGGCCTACTGGTCACCTCAGATCGTTCAGCTAGCACCAGTGGTCCAGTTCGTTCCTGTTGCACCCATTGCTCTTTGCTTTTTGATGTTGCTGAGTCACACTTTGCAAATCCTGCCTGGTGAGGAGGGAGAGGCATGGATGCCAGGTCGGGATCGCAGTGTGCCCGTCCTGCTGTTGGGAGCCGGGAGGGAGCTCTTGGGCTGGATGTGAACCTCCTCTTAGATGATCTACAGTTGCCTAAAATAAAAAATTTACTAGCAAAACCTGGGCTCACGCTGGTTACTTTTCTTTTGTCAAAATCAGTCTTCTGGGGCAGGAGGTGGGGAGAGAGAATGCTTTTTGTAGCTGTGACCAGTTACATAAAGAAGGAAAGGTGGCACATGGCCTGCATGGCAAGCATGAGGCTGTGAGTTCGATTCCTAGTACCCAAAAAAAAAAAAAAAGTATTTTGGCTTATGGTTTCAGAGGTCCAAGGTCAGCTGCCTCCGAGACAGAAATAGCGCAGAGGAAGAGCTCAGCAGAGAAAAGCTGTGCTCACTTGGTGAGGTTAGAGCTCTCATGATCCATTCAGTTCCTCAGATCCCACCCACTGGCTTTGGGAGGCACTTTGAATGTCAGCCGCAATAGGACCCCACTCTGGAGGGCTGACCCACACTTAGGAGTGTACCCCTGACCCCTGTGAGGGCAGGGAAACTGACCCCATCCAGGTGATAATTTTTGTGAGGTAGGCAGTCGGGAAAGTAGGGCGGGTGCCCCAGGAGTCCTTGGCAGCTGTTGGAAATGTTTGTTACATCTGGAATCCCAACCCTAGGGAGGCTGAGACAGGACTGTTGTGAATTGAGGCCAGCGTGAGTTATGTTGTGAGTGCAAGTCCAGCCTGGAATAAATGACCGTGTTCCAAAAAATAAAAATGTCACCTTACACAAAAATGTAGTCTTTGCACTAGGGTCTCAAAAAGACAAAATGAAAAACCAGTTTTCTTCCTGTCCTTTACTTTTGCATGGCATTTTCCTAGATTAGCACAATATTCTGTTTTGCCTTAGTGTATGCAGTTTCCCATGGGAAGGACATAGGCAAGAGATCTTACTTGTGAGCTTATCCACCGTTAAGGGGAGCCAAGACAAAGTAGAAAATGTTGCATCTTCAGAAAGGCTGAAGGGCTGTAAAATTCAGCAGTTACTTTAGACAAGGGACATTGGGAAGATATGAGAAGCGATGTATGTGTTTTTGGGGTACATTGTGATAGTTTTATCTACGTAACCAGTGAGTAACAATCCAGTTGGTGTTAGCGTTTCCATCGCTCTGTGTTCAATTCTAGTTCTTTATAAAACATGGGACACACCATCAGAACTTACTCCTCCCACGTAGCTGTGCCGAAGGACCTGCTTTCCCAACTGCCGTCTATGCCCGTCTTCCTCACCGAGAGGTGACTTTGCATTGTCCCTTATAGATGGCAAGGACATCCTGTGTGAGGTGATGTGACCCGGGAAGGCTCAGACAGCAGCTCCTCCCGTGTGGGGAAGAGGGGTGAGCACTGGTGATGGTGCTGAGCAGGGCTCAGCAGCCCACGCAGACTGGCAGCCTCCTTCTCTGATCAGGGAGTGTTAACCAAGTAAGAGTGACTGTGTGTGTTTCGGGGCTCTGGGCTTCTGAGAGGGACCAAGCAGGAGCCAGTGGGGAACCTGAGGGCACAGCAGCAGTGGGAAGGGAGAGGGACCAGGACACAGGTGGTGTCTGCAGATGGGATGCTTTGGAAGTGGGGACCGTGTTGTGCCCCCCGAATGTCTGGGCTCCCAGCGCAGTGATCCTCACAGACAGCACAGTGCTTCCTGCCATGGGGAGCACTCCATCCAGGAGGGGGACTTGACACCCTATCACGTCCCTCCTGACCTGTTTATCATTCTGACCTCAGTGACCTGCCTGGATGTAGGAACCTTTCCAGACGGCTTCACGAACCTTTCTCAGCTGCCCCTAACTCTTCAGGGGACGAGCCCTTGAGTGTCCTGACCCCACTCTGGGTGCTTCCAGCTCAGACTGGAGGGTGCTGAGCCTCTGGATGACACCTGTTGCAGCACAGGCTGGTAGCGAGCTGCTTGCGAGGACTCGAGCTGCTTGCGAGGACACGAGCTGCTCGCGAGGACTCGAGCAGCCTTAGTCCAGGGTCTTGGCCTCGGCGGGAAACATCCAAGCATCTGCAGTTCACAGCTGCTCTTCCAGAGGCCCCTAATCCTCAAGAGCTGGGTAAAAAGAAAAATCCAGTCCCGTAAAAAAGTAATAATTAAGGATGTGAGTAATTTTATATCAGTGCCACACCTGGCCTGACACCCAGGCTGGTCTACACAGACAATCACAGTGTAGTACAAAGTGTTTGATTTTTAAATACTTTAAAAATCAGCATGAAAACAGTAGGTAGTTTTGGGAGGTGATAAGACAATCATTCTCAAACTGACCAGCTCATTAAACTAGGATCCCTGGGAACTAGTGCCAAGTAAAAATTCTCATCACACACCCTCTCCAGTCTCAGACCTGGAAGCAGTGCCAGTTGCGCCCAGCAGTGTTTTAGCAAGCACTCCAAATAGATGCAGTGGGGATGTGTGTTCACCACTGACTTATAGGTGCTTTCTAAAAATCTAGGACCAATAACTAAATGGGTTTAGGATAGTTCTGAGTGTGGACATCGTAAGTCCCACGTAGGCAATGGGTGGCACCAATGGGTGGCTTGTATCCTGGATGGAATTAAAAGGGAAACACATTGGGCGCGCGCGTGCGCGCGCACACACACACACACACACACACACACACACCACAACTGTCAAGAATTACAGCTCTCTTCCTGGAGTAGAGCTTGTTAAATACTTAACATTTACTTTTGCTCCAATCCATGTTCCAGACTTTTGCTGCTTTCATTGGACATTAACTACTACTTTTAAAAAGTCAGAATTTACCAGTACTTTAGTCTTTCATGTATTGAACTGACTCTTGATGAAATCCTAGGAAGGGTCTTAATAGCTTCAACTCACATTTACAAGTTGTCACAACTAGAATTTCCAAAGTGAGTAATGTTGAGTATTGTTTGGGATTGTGTTCCCTTAAAGTAAATGCCTACTAACCGTTCCCCCCGAAATGCTAGGGAGGGTGTAAAGATTTTTGTCAACCACAATTTTGTTTGGCTCAAACGTTTGGGAGAGTAAACCGCTCACCCCCAGCAAAACAGAGCAACACAAATACACAAAGGAGATTGCTGATTAATTTCTAGCAGTGACATTTTTCCAGCTTAAAAGACAGATTTATAGATAATGGAAACTGTACAAAAAGCAGAAAAAGAGAAACTGCACGCACCACATTTCAATGTATATCCAGGGGTTAGTTCTGGTTTTCCCGAGTAAGGAAAACCTCTTAGAGGGACTGGCTTATTCATTCAAGATGCCCCAGGCAACCGAGCTGCATGCAGATTGACTTCGGCTATGTTCGGCCTGGATCGTAGGCGCAAGGGCTTTTGAGTGGCCAGGTCCTGTCCGGGTGTGGCCAGGAGACCTCAGGGGCTCTGTGCAGGGTGCTTGCTGCAGGGTGGGATCCTGGGGGAAGGGAGAGACTCACGTCCCAGAGAGGCCGAGATCCAAGGAAACAGCTTGGGGGGTGTGTCTTTGTGTGTGTGGTTTTTTTTTTTTTTTCTTAGCCCCTATTGTAGTACATGCCAATCACACTCATGGGGGTTGGCACAAGTACGTGATCCAGTTTAATGCTAAGTCTGTAAGCAGTGCAGCGGATAAACGAGGTCCTTGGGCCTGCTAGGCAAGCGCTCTGCCACCGAGCTCCACCCCCAGGCTTTTTTTCTTTCTTGACCAAAATCAGTTTCTCCATAGATCTTTGCGTTTGCGCTGGGAAACTAAAAGGGAGTTGAACACCCGTATGCTTTTCTTGGCTTCGCCATGCTCGCCACGCGTGCTTCTCCCTCTCTGGGCTCCTTCGAGGCCCTCGCCGGAGGGACGCGGCCCCGGGACCCTACGGCGGCCCCTCGCGTCCCGCCCGCGGCGCGCGGTCCTACGGCCTGCAGGGGGCGCTGTGCGCGCCCTCGGCCCCACCGCCCGCATCGCTTCCGAAAGGGCCGGCGGGGCACGTGGCTCGGGACGCCGTTCGCGGCCGCTGGGGAGCAGCGAGGCTGGCGGCGCCGCCCCTCCGCCCGCGAGGGCCCCAGGACGCCGAGCACGGAGCCCGCGAGGACGTGGCCGCCGCGCCGAAGCGAGGCCTGCCCGGGTAAGCAACCCGCTGGGGTCCCGATTGCGCGGCCCACTCCTCGCGGCCCTGCCGGGGGCGCCGCAGCCCGGGTAGCCGGAAAGCCGAGGCCGCGAGGCCTGGGTGCGGAAGGGGAGGCCCGGGTCGCCGCCCAGGGCAGTGGGGCCGGGTCAGGCCAGGACTCTGCAGCGATACTACCCGAGATACTTAACAGGCTGCTTCCCTAAGGGAAAAATGCCAAATGCTGCGTGCAACAACCCCCCCCCCCGTTTGGTGATTACTTTAGCAGTTTTATTTTATTTTTTTGAGACGGGGTCTTGCTCTGTAGTTCAGGCCCGCCTCAAACTCTGGGATCTACCTGCCTCAGCCTCCCGAGTGCAGGATTGCAGGTGTACACCACCACGTCCCGCTTTAGCGCCTTTGAAATACTGGTTTTAAAATGTGCAGTGTGGTGCTGGGGATACAACTCAGGGGCATAAGCACCTACCTGGCAAGTGCAAGGTCCTGAGTTCGATTCCCAGTACAGAAAAAAGTGCAGTGTGACCACTTTAGAGAAAATAATCCTTTAGTCATTTATTTTCACTTTATTTTAGTGGTCATACCGGCTAATGGGTCCTTTGGTTGTTTTTGACATACTGCAAAAACGCTTGTAAGGAACTCAGTAAGTGTGGTGTCTATTAATACTTCTCTGAAATTTCTGGCGCTTATTTTCCTGGACTTTTTTCTTTCTATAGTGGTGGTTGAACCCAGAGCGGTCACACTGTCATGGCTCCCAACTCTTTCTATATTTTTTATTTTGAGACAGAGTCTCACTAAATTGCACAGGTGGAGCTCAAACTTGCCTTCCTCTTGGCTCAGCCTCCCAGAGTGCTGAGATTACAGGTGTGAGCCATTATGTCCAGCTTCCTGGGTGCTTTTATATTTTTATTTAGTCTTTTGAGACAGGGTTTCACCGTGCAGTTCAGGCTGGCCTTGAACACACTTTGTAGCCCAGGCTGGCTTTGAATTTGCAAGTGATCCTTCTACTTAAGGGCCCTCCATCCCCCACCAGTGCTAGGATTACCTGGGTGCTTTTTAAAGGGAACGAAGTCTCTGTTCCTGTTAGAATTTGCTCAGTTTCCTTCCATATTCCCAGAGTTCAAGGGAGAGAAAAGTCAGGGTTTTATGGGTTCCTGGCCTTGGCCTTCTGGGAGCCAGGCAGAGTTTCCTGTACCTATGCAGGTGACATCTGAAGCCCTCCTGCCTTGCCCTGCCGCTGCCATATCTGCCTGACCATTCCCACCTCCCTGCTTCTTTCCCTCTCAGCACCTGAGCTCCCCCACACCCACACACATACTGGCCCTGACTCCTGTTAACGCAGCCTGTCCAGCTGTTACACCCACCATCGGTCCTGGGTGTCTGTGGGGGATAATCCAGCCTCGTTTAAGAATTGGCACTGGATCTGCTTGTGGCCTGTGCACCATCTTTACCTTATACAGTAGAAATGCCACATACATATTAAGCTGTTCTGTTTAGAAACAAAGTATACCTGGCAAGCTTAACGTCCCCAGTTTGATTCCTGGTACCAAAAAAAATAAAATAGAAAAAGTATGCATATGTTCAGACATGCAGTTTTTTCTTTCCAAATATTTTTTTCTGGGGTTGGTTGAATCCTTGGAAATAGAGTCTGAAGGCCCATTGCTTTTTTTTTTTTTGAGACAGGGTCTTGCTATATAGTTGAGGCTAGCCTTGAACTCACTGTCATTGAGGCTGGGCTTGAACTTGGGACAGTGCCCCTGCCTCAGCTTCCTGAGTGCTGGGATTACAGGGTTCACCACCATGGCTGGGTCTGATTGGATTTCTTTCTGTTTTTTTTTTTTTTTTTTTTTTTTTTTTTTTTTTTTTTTTTTGTCTTTTTGAGACAGGGTCTCATTATACAGTTCAGCCTGGCCTTGAGCTCACTTTGTAGCCCAGGCTAGTCTCAAACTCACAAGGAGCCTCCTGCCTCAGCCTCCCAAGTGCTGGGATTACAGGGGTAAGCCAACATGCCTGTCTCCTCTGATTGTATTTCTATGCAGGACTTTTCTCCTGAAGAAGGAGGAACCATATCTATTTTTATACATGCCCATACTGTTAAATCATTCATTCAATAAATAGTTATTGGACATCTGCTGTTAAGGAAGCTTTCTTCACAGCTGGGAATAGAACCCGGGTGTGGTGGCACATGCTTGTAATCCCAGCAGTGAGGAGGCTGAGACAAGAGGATCGCTGAGTTCAAGGCCAGCCTAGGCTACAAAATGAGTTCAAAGCCAGCCTGAACTACATAGCAAGACTGTCTCAAAGACCAAACCGAACCAAAACAAAACAAAGCAAAACAAAACAAAAGGATGCAGATTTTGGGGAAAATACAAACATTCAGTCAACAGCTATCATCACTTCAGTCCAGTCAGCAGACTGCACACACTTATTACTGAGTATGTGCACACTTACTTATTAGTGTAAGGCGTCATACAATATGCTTTTTACAAAGATTGTCTCATTAATTCTCACAGTCTGTTATGTAGGTACTGGCGTTATCTCCCTTCTCTAGATGTGGCAGTGAACTTGAAGGGTGATTAAAAACTGCCCGAGCATGTAAGTTTGGAGTTCATCTGGGCTCATGGCCTCCTCTCTTCCTTCTCAGAGGAGCAAGCCAAGCCCCGTGGAGGAGAGCTGCGTGTCTCTCCAGCCATGTTGTCCCTCCTGTTCCCCACCTGCTAGCACATTGGGCAGCCACTCTCCCTGTCACCAGGGCTGCACTCTTGACTAATGTGCCAGCCTCCAGGCTCCAACTGTGCTGCTCTTTGGGCCAAAGGGTTCCAGAATGGGCTTCACCAGTGCCTGTGTCATTCCGTGCTTCCTGTGGAAGGTTGGCATGTATAATTTTGGTAGTCGCTGTTTTTTCTCATCTCATGGACAGGTTCCAGAGAGAGAAAAGCCAATGGGGGACCAGCGACCTTCCACGCCCTGTCCATCCTCCCCCACGGCCACCAAGAAGAGCTCATACCTTTACTCCACGGAGATCACACTGTGGACTGTGGTGGCCGCCACACAGGCTGTGGAGCAGAAGGTGGAGTCCTGCCTGACCCGCCTGCTGGCTCTAGAGGGCCGCGCGGGCATGGCCGAGAAGAAGCTAGCTGATTGTGAGAAGACGGCGGTAGAGCTCAGCAACCAGCTGGAGGGCAAGTGGGCCGTGCTGGGGACCCTGCTGCAGGAGTACGGGCTGCTGCAGCGGCGGCTGGAGAACGTGGAGAACCTGCTGCGCAACCGGAACTTCTGGATCCTGCGGCTGCCCCCGGGGAGCAAGGGCGAGGCCCCCCAGGTAGCCTTTGGGTGCCCTGGGGTGGAGAGCCCACAGCCCTGTGGCCAGCACGTGGATGAGCGAGTGTGACCCTTGTGGTTGTAGGTGCCCGTGACCTTTGATGATGTGGCCGTGTATTTCTCCGAGCAGGAGTGGGGCAAGCTGGAGGACTGGCAGAAGGAGCTGTACAAGCACGTGATGCGGGGCAACTACGAGACCCTGGTCTCCCTGGGTGAGGGCGCAAGAGCCTCTCTCTTCCATTCCAGTGGGCTCTGCACTTGGGTTTTGCTTTGCTTTTTTTCTTTGCTCATCTCAGCCCTCTGTGGGCAGCTGGGACCTAACCCTTTCTTCATGCCCTCCCCATTCCTTTCGCAGATTATGCCATCTCCAAACCAGACATCCTTGCCCGGATGGAGAGGGGAGAGGAGCCCTGGCCCAAAGGCCTGTGGGGCCAGGAGAAGGGGAGTGGGGAGCCAGCAGCATGCCCCAGGATGCCAGGTGAGTGTGGGCGTGTTCAGGGGCAGCGGTGCAGAGTGACCCATGTTCCCAGCCAGGAGGGCATCACAGATGATCTGGAAGCTGGAAGATAGCACCAGCCTTAGAGCAGGATGGCTGCGCTGTGTCCAAGGCCACTTCCAGCAGTGCTGGCAGCACTTTTCCTTAGGGTCATCGGTTTCTGCATGCTTACAAGGGCATGGTCTCAAGGGAGCTGTCGTGAGGGCTCTGGTGGCCACTGTTGAGCAGGAGGTGGGAGTATGTCTTAATAAGCAGGCTGATTGCTGTTAACAGTAATAGTGCAGCTGCGTCCTTACCACCTCCTGGTGGCTGCATGGTGGCAGGGCCATCTGTCCCACGGTGCTGCCTGTCTCTGGCTAGGCCCAGGGCACAGCTGACACCTGCTTCTTGCATCGCTAGCGTGGGCTCCAGAGGCCATACTTGTCAGAGTCCTGGGGGTCTCTTTAAAATGAGTGATGTGGAGGGAGGATTTCCCCAGTGACCTGGGTGTCCCGCGGCACAGGCCAGGTTTCTGGTTGTAGACTGCTCTCAGCACAACTGGGCCTGTGACACAGCTGATCTGCTGGGACACAGTCCATCACCTGACCCTTTCACCACTGACCCTTTTTGCTCGTAGTATGATTCTTCATCTCAGGTTTTTTTCCTTTAAGACAACAAAACAAAATGGCTTTGTTTCTTGGAGGAAGGGATGCTTGTGGTCATTTTGGAGCATCTCTGTAAATCCTGGTGACAAACAGGTTTTTAGGGTCACACTGGGCTCGGGCCCTAAGCGCACATTTGTTTGAACGTGGTTGTGAGCAGTACATGTGCAGGTTGAAGAGTTGTCTCAAAACATGACACGTTATCTATGGAGACATGGGAGCACCACAGGCTACATCTGCACAGTGGATTTCCCTTCCCGCCACCCAGTTCTGTGACATGATGGAGAGCGGTGTGGGCCCTGCTGAGGTCCCCATGGTGCTGTGCAGAGTCCTTCTGGATAGGGACGCTGTGGATAGAATCAAGCCATTAGACTGGATGAAGCCACCCCAAATCAAACCCTGTGTGGGGTGTTATGCCCTTTGACCCCCATGGACCCACATTTAGCCAGAGAGCCCCAGCATCTGGCTGGAAGGCCTCTGTGCTGAGCTTGGTGTCACTGGTCTGCTTTCTCCAGGTCCCACTTCACGTCCTGAGCAGGTCCCCAGCTCCATCAGCCTCGCCCAGGAGGAGCCCAGAGAAGGACTAGCCCCTGTGCAGCAGCAGGATGAGGAAGCAGGGCTGATCCCTGCTGGTGAGTGACCACAGACGCAGGGATCGGTGCTGGAGGTGCGAGGGCAGGAGAGGTGGCAGTCCTGCAGCCGGTGGGCTCCCAGCGGGGGCCTGAGACAGGCCTCCAAGGAGGGGTCTAGAGTACAGGCAGGCATTGTCTGTGCAGGAAAACATCTGGACAGAGCCTCACTGCCTCAGCATATGCTGGCCAGACTGGCCCAGCCCCGAATTTCCTTTGGACCACCAGCCTGACACCGGGCTAGCGTCCTCCTTACTGCGCAGGAGGACAGAGCCCCTCCTTTTCTGGGCTTCCCACCCTGCCAGCCTGGGTCTCAGCATGGGCTCCACCTGTGCGAGTGGGGTTGAGGACAGTGTCCCTGCCTGGGCAGACCTGGACCTCTGCCCTCCTGAGGCCATCACTGTCTCAGTGAGATGCAGAAGGACAAGTCATGAGTCCAGGCCTTCGTGGGTTTGAGTGTGATCCCTGAGGCCCTCCAGACAGGAACCCCGGGCCCCTCTTCCTGGGGGGTGCTTGGGCGTAGCTGAGGCCTGCTGGAAGGTGGCTGAGCCACCCTGCAGACCAGGATCACAGCATCTGTCTCTCATAGGCCCTCCAGCGAGCACCCCAGTTAAACAGGAGGGAGACTTTTCAGAGGGGGCCCCAGCAGCCTCCCCTCGCAGGGACAGCATGCCCAGTGTGGGGCCAGGTGAGTGATGAGAGGGTGCTGTGTGGCTTTGGGAGGGACATTTGGACATATGCTGTAACAGTGGGTCATAGTGTCCTCCAGGCTGCTGGGGTCCCTGGTGTCCCTGGAGGCAGTCAGGGCCTACAGGCTCCTTGTCCTTTACAAATCGTAACTACTGTCTTGGAATTCTTGGGTCTCCCTCTCTCTTGCTGCCCATCTGGCAGATCTGACCCGGGATCTCCTGGGCTCCTGGCTTTGCAGCTTTCCCTGTTCTCTCCTGGTGTCCTTGACTCCTCCAATGCAGCTTCCTTTGCAGGTAGCAGTGCTGTGGCCATTAAGATAGAAGCTCCATCCAAGGATGAGACAATGCCAGGGCAGCTTGTCCTGGGGTCCCCAAGCCAGGCCAAGTGTAGAATCCCCAAGGGACCACGGAGCCAGACTGGAGGTCCCATGCGGCGTCGTGCCCAGGTGTTGCCCCGGCCACCAGGAGCCGTTGGGGAGCTGCCCCAGGTACTGCCTCGCCGTCGGCAGGAGCGTACTTTCCCTTGTCCAGACTGCGGACAGAGCTTTCGCCTGAAGATCAACCTGACGATCCACCAGCGGAGCCACGCAGAGGGGGAGAGGGACAGCCATGCCACCCTGGAGCCAGGCGAGGTGGTAGTACCTGGCCCCGTCATCCGCTGGCTCCCCGAGGAGCCCAGGGGCCACCGTGGCCTGGCAGCCCAGGTCTTGGCAGGGCGGAGGCCAGTGTCTACCAAGGTGTACCACTGCAGCAAGTGCCTGCGCTTCTTCCAGCAGCGTAGGAGCCTGCTGCTGCACCAGCGCCTGCACACGGGTGACAGCCAGGGCTGGCCAACTTGCCCCTACTGCAGCAAGGCCTTCCGCCGGCCCTCAGACCTCTTCCGTCACCAGCGCATCCACACAGGTGAGCGGCCCTACCAGTGCCCCCAGTGTGGCCGGGCCTTCAACCGCAACCACCACCTGGTTGTCCACATGCAGATTCACACCCGGGGGCAGGTGCCCCTACAGGGGCCCGGCCACATGGACGAGGGCTGACACTGGGGGCCTGCTGGACACCCCTGGCCCTCTGGGCACCTGTGCTGTCTCCAGACCCTTCCTGTGTGCCTCTTGCTGGTTCCTCAGTTGAAGATGGCTTTGGAGAGACTTGTTTTTCATTCAGATGGGAAGCATCAGCCCTCCTGGGTCAGTGTGCGTATGTGACCAGGTGCCTCCATTTCCCAAATTTGTCACACTGCTGCCTTTTCTCCATTCCTGGCTTATAAAGCATTCCATCAGGTGTAAGGAATACTGGCTTTCGGAAGTAACTTTGGCTGGTACCAGAGTCAAGAGGACCACACATCGGACCTATCTTGGATGGGGCCACAGAGACCTCAAAGGACAGGGGTTGCCTTCTCAGTCTGCTTGTGACCTTGTGAAAAGCAGTGGAAATGAACAGGCAGCCTGAGGGAAATTTGTTTCGAGACTCTTTCTGCTTCTTATGGAGATTTCCTAGTATTTTTGCAAGTATTCCGTAGAGTTGCAAAGGTGCTCCTAGAGTCAAGAAGAGAAGCTGAGTCCAGGCTGCTATGGCCTTGAGGCTGCTCTTCATGGCTACCCTAGAAGCACAGGTTTCTTTGCCCACAGTGGCTCCAGGGTCTTCTAAAACGTCCCCACAGGGCGGTCTCATCTGTTATCTCCTCCCACTATCAGTCGAGCCAGGAGGGAGTAGCTCTCAGGTTCTATTGTCTGGACCCCAGAAGATGTCTAGAGGGGGTGCAGGGTGAGCACCAGAAGACTGACCCTGAGAAGGTGTCCCTGGCCTGGGGTGATGGCTAACCCACCTGGGCTCTGGCGCCAAACTGGGCAAGGAGGTCTGAGAAAACCCCTTCAGCCACCTCAGGGTTCATGTTCCTGTCAGAGACTGACAGCCCCAGTGCCACCTGCCTCACCTCAGTGCTGTTAGTGTCACATGTAGGGGCACTGTACCAAGTAGAAGACTGTCTTTGTCCTTCCTTCCAAACTTAAGGCCTCCTTTCTGGTCCATGGTGATGGCCAGGCCTTTCCTCCCAGGAAGAATCCCTCAGGAAGGGCCTTTCTCCTCTGGACAGCAGAGGCTACACACACCAGGTTCAGGGATGGGGCTCCTGTGCTGGCGGCTCTGTTACCAAATAGATTTAATCCCAGGAAGCTGTGGCCATAGCGTTAGGCCTTACAGAGGGGTCTTGAGAAAGACTTGTTTCTCTTGTCATAATCATGTTACCTCAGTGCTGTCTGTAGAACAGACATGTACTGGGTGACAGCCAGTAGCCCTGCTGACAGCTTGCTGTCTTGTCTGGCCTGTTCCTGGGTGTCTGGTTCCCGGCTGTGCCACTTCTTGTTGCTCTTCTGAACCTTGCCATCTGGGGCCAGATGACCTTGTCATCATGCTTGGGAGGGAGAACACAGGTCTGTGCCAATTCCCCTGCGTTCGCACCCTGCTGCAGTGTGGGTCCTCCTTGGCCTTGTGGGGACCCCAGGAGTCAGAGACTGGCAGTCACTGCAGGCCAGGACCGGTACAAGAACTAGTCTGGGGTGTTCAGGAGGTGGTAGGAAACACCTAGTGCCAGGCTTGCTTTTCCAAATGCCTAGTAAATTACAAAGGTTCTATGCACAAAAATCAGGTCGCGTTTTTTAAAACCATTCGCCTCTAGGCTAGGCCTGCTGAGTTTGCCCTTTAGGTTTCAAGTGTTCTCTAAGTAAAAATGAATCAGAGGAGGCTGCCAGGTGCAGGTGCCCACCACCGCAATGAAGTTAGGTTTCTTGTCACGCTGGTCCTAGGTGTGGGTCTTTCATTTGCAAAAAAGGGATGGGATGCCTGTTTAAGAACTATGAAGGCTTAAGAACTGTTTTTTTTTTTTTTTTTTTTGGTGGCCGAGGATCAAATTCGCGACCTCGTCCTTGCCAGGCAGGCGCTTATGCCACTAACTAAATCGCCGGTCCCTGAGGCTTAAGAACTGAAGGCAGTAGTCCCTTGTCCTAACTGGTGCTCAATAAAGAAGCTGGCATAAACGAGTGCATGCGCGTGGTGTGTTTCCCCCACTCCCGGGGATAGGGGCCCGGCGGGACCAGTCACGGCTGGTGACCGAGTGGGTCGCTTCACATGTGATGCGGCTACCTCTGCCAGCAAGCACGGACCCAACGCGGTAGCTGCGGGGTGCTTGGAGCGCAGCGCTCAGCGCACGCTGTGTGGACGGGTGTTCCCAAGTGAACCAATCAGGAGTGACGGTAGGCGGGGGACGGAGCTTCAAGACCAATGGACTCGGATCCGGCTGGCGTGCAGCTTTGAGCGCGGCATGTTGCCTATCTGTGCGTCCTAGAGTCGGGGCTATGCAGGGCTGCGGCAGCTGCGGCTTCTATGGTAAGAGGTAAGGACGGCCTTCACGGAGTACATGGGAACGTAGAGTCGCATCCAGAATTCGCGCTGTAACCTCTGGAGTCGGGGGCTCGGCCAGGGTGTGTGGGTGTTGGGGCGAGGATAAGGATGCTAGGGCCACGCAGGAAGGCATGTCTCCAGCCTAGGTTTCTGCCTTCATCTACAGAAGGAGGCGATTGGACTTAACTGCTTATCCTAAGTCCCGTGGAGCGGCCTCGTGAGTTTGTGAGCAGGAACCGTGGACGTCCTCACACCAGAGACTCCGGGCTCCTCGTCCTGGACCTCAGAAAGACAATCACCACCATGCTTTGTTTTCCAAGCTGAGGCTGAGGTCACAGTCTGGGGACAGTTCACTTGTTCTAGTCTGGGTGCTGGCATCCTCCGGGGCCAGCGTCATGTCCCTGCCAGAGGGACACATGACGGTCCTGAAGACCTAAGCTCCGATTTGAGTCAGAATGGGTTCTGGTGCCTGCCCGATGTTTTCTGAGACTCTCCAGAGGTCTCCTGGTGTAAGGTCCTCTGCCTCACAGAGAACTGCTGGTTAGTGTTTGTGGTTTAGCTTGGATGGAGCCTGTCCCTGAGGAGGGTAACTGAAGAGCTGAGGTTTGCAGTGACTTTAGAGACACTCCTGGGTGCCACATTTGTGGCACTGTCAGAAGGTGTGGGTGTTTGCCCCTAACTGTGAATACTGTAATAATGAACATTTATCACCGGAAGTTGGTACACATACATACCACATCTTAATTCTTTGTATGTCCCTCTCCTCCCCTCTCTCCAAATATTTGTTTTTAACAGCACAGTGGTAGCGTGGTAATGTCCTATACCCGCAGGGGTTTTTTGTACATTTAGCGCACTTCATCTACACCACCACCTGGGAGTCAAGGAAGCAATGATGGAGTCTTTCTGTGGCCTGGGGTTCCTACCTGGAGACAGAGGTGGGGCAAGTGAGTCACTGGACGTCACAGCTGCCTGTCAGTCCTGTGAATCCCAGGCATCCTGATGCTAGGGGAAGCGAAGGCTGCTTCCTTCATGTTGCCCAGAGCCATCAGTGTGGCCTGACATGACCCGGGGCACTGTGGGGATGGCCACAGGCAGAGTGACACGCAGGAACTGGAGGTCGAGGTTGCTGTTGAAATGCATGAAGGACCTGAGAGGTGGGGGAAGTGGGACCACATGTCCTGTAGCCCCAATTCTCAGGAGACGACAGTGAGGCTCACTGTAATGTTTCTAGCACCTATCCCAGGGAGGGCCTGGCACACCTCAGATAATAAGTAAGGGCTGCCACCTGAACAGTGTGCCAGAGTGGGAGCTCTTTATCTTTCAGATAATAGCCCTGGCTGCAAAGGTAGATTTCAAAGCTTTTTTCTCTGAAGCTGGAAAACACATTACTTGGATGACAACCCACAACACAGCAGGGAAGGGCAGTGTTCTGGTGGAATTGGACGGGAGCCCTGTTCACCAGAACAGTCATCCCAGGAGGTCGCCCTTGCACTGAGATTTGTGTATTTTATTTGGGGAGAAGGGGCTCCCTGAAAGCAGGCTTCCTGAGTGAAGTGCCCTTTAGAGCTGGGCTGCCCCAGGAAGCACCAGAGGCCTGGGCTGCCCCCACTGTCTGAGCAGTCAGGTTCATGTACTCTAGGCTCTGTGTGTTTTTCGGTACTCTGCCTTGGATGCTTGGGTCCAAATGTGTGGGTGCCTGCTTTATTTACTGGAAGCTTCCACAGCCGGGAATGGCGTGTCCATTTGCTGGGTCTGGGCAGGGCCTGGGTGTTGCATTTTCACCGAGCTCCTCAGGTGATGTGAATGTGGTCAGTTTGAGAAGCAGGCTGCCAGGATCCCCAAGAACGAGGACTGACCAGCCCTTAACCTTTGTAAATGTCTGTTTTGATTATGCGAATAATTTATTGCATGCATTAATGCAAATGCATTCTTACAAGAATCTTCTACCTGCAGTGTAGAGGTTTTGGATAAGGCAAAAGGGCTCTCTTTCTGTGCTGGCCACCTGCTCCACCCTAGCCCCATGGGGGTAGCCACTGACTGTTTTGGAGTGTGACCTTTTAGAGCTTTTTTTTCCTCATGCATTTACAATATGCTTGTACTATAGGAAAATACAGAGTTTCAAAATACAACCGGGTGTGGTGGCTCACACCTGTAATCCCAGCACTCAGAAGACAGGCAGGTGGATTCCAGGCCGCTTGGGCTACAAACTGAGTTCAAGGCCAGCCTGAACTGTAGAGAGAGACCCTGACTCAAACAAAACAAAACAAAAAAAAAAAACCCAAAACAAAAAATAAAACTCAGTGCCAGGCATGGCAGCACACGCCTGTAATCCCAGCACTCAGGAGGCTGAGGCAGGAGGATCTCTGTGACTTTGAGGCCAGCCTGGACTACAAAGTGAGTTCAAGGCCAGCCTGAACTACATAGTGAAACCTTATCTCAAAAAGACCAAATGCAAAGATGAAAAACACAAATATACTGTGTATATCATTCTGCAACTGTTCTTATGCAGCAGTATAGCTCGGGATATTTTCATGTTGGCGCATTTTATCAACTTCCTCCTCTGAAACCTGGGCCATATGCTGGGAATTTGGTTTACAAAGTCCTGGATAATCATGGAGCCAGCCAGGTGCATGTGGCTGGGATAGAGGTACCTCAGGTACAACAGGAAGAGACAGTGTGTGCCAGTAGTGTCCCTGGGTACAAAACCTGTAGTGTTGAGTGCCGTGGATGTCATGGAATGAGGTATTGGCTTAGAATGTTCTCCACTTGTTCCCGTACTTAGCACACATTGTGCTTACCCTGCAGTCATTATTCCACTTCTGAGGGGGCCTTAGAGACAGGCACAGATTTGGCAAGGGCACTTGGCTCTTGAAGGACACCTACCCAGGGGCGCTGTGTTGCATAGGCTGCTAAAAGAGGCTGACAACCAAACTCAGACAACTGGACAATAATTAGCTTACTCAAGAGAAGTTTAAACGAGCAGTTGGTTTCTCAGCTCGCTGAGTCCCAGGCCCAGGTCCTACCAGCTCGTCGCTCCACCTTTCCAAGGATGTGGCCTCGTCACCACGGTTCAGGATGTGAGCAGAGAGCAGGAGGGGAGGCAGAGATAGGGTTTCTCCTTAAGGACAGCGTGATTATGTCTCATTTAATGAACACGTGTTCAGTACTTACCACATACTTTACAAATACTGACCCACATAACTCTTAAAACCTTTTGTTTCTTCATGTTACAGATGAAGAAACTGAGGCACAGAATGGTTAGGTGAGTTGTCAGAAGTCACGTAGCTGGAAGAGGCATTAGTCCGCTTGCAGGGAAGGCTTGGACCCCTGGTCTTTGTCCTGGGTGACTGTGGGTCCAGCCAAACAGCAGGCAAGATGGGTGGCAGATGGCGGTGGTGGGTTGTCGGCCGCCAGTCCCAGGCTACCTGTCCCCAGCTCTCCTGTCTCTTACCACACATGGCTGGTCCTCGACAGGCCCTTTCCTGTGTTGCCTTTTCCAGGACCTGTCGATATACTGGGAATATTTTGTGTCCTAAACTGAGGCCAGGAAGAATGAAGCCCCCCAGGCCGCCCCCTCTTTCCTTTGACACAGACCAGCCAGAATCTCCCCCACGAGTACTGCCCCATCAAGCAAGGGAAAGAGGCGTGTGGGAGGGGCCTGCAGGAGAACTGCACCCCTGTGCTCAGGTAAGACCCAGGGCGGGGCTGTGGGCTGCACCTGGACATCAGGAGACCAAGGGTCCTTTGTGTGATGCCCCGAGGCGGAGGTGGTGAGCAGGTGAGGCGGCAGCTTGTGTGTTCTTGGTGTCTGTGGCCTTTTGTGTTTTCTAGGGGCAGCAGCTGCCCTTGTGGTAGATGGCGGTGGGCCATGGCTATGTGGGACAGGAGGTGGTCCCAGGGGGCAGCAGACAATGCTGGCTGGGGGAGGGGGCACCCTGAGAATGGAAACTTGAGAGAGGAATGAGGCATTCTAGGTGCAGTGAACCCTCGGGCCCAAGCACAGAGTGAGGAACAAGGTGTTTTGGTGATGCTGCCATTGAGTGGCACAGGGTGGGACCCTGGCAGATACCAGGAGGGCAAGGGTCAGTGCATCCTTGCTTTAGATTCTGTGGTCCACATGGCCAATTTGCTGTCCCCTCCCAGCAGAGACCTAGTTGGCCAGCAAAGAGAAAAGGAACATGGACGGAAAGGCCGAAGGGCTGGAGTCAGCCCGAGCAGCTGAAGGGACACCTGGCGAGGAGGATGTCAAAGGTGCCATCTGTGGGGACCTGCCTCCATCCCCAAAGAGACAAAGGTGTCCCCTGTCCCTCTGGGCCTCAGAGCCAGGCTGTGGCTGCTGTGGGGGACACAGAGTGCTGCTCGCGCTGCACCGATCACAGCCTGAACTTCAGCCACATGGAGCTCAGAGACCCCTCTGGGGTCAGCGTCACACTGCAGGCCACCCTCGCCGGCTACTGCTGTGTGCCCGTGGCACAGCGTTGTGGCAAGAGCTTCATGCATTGTGCCACTCTCAGTGCACACTGCTGCGTGCACACCAGAGAGCAGCCCTGCCTGTGCACGGGACAACAGCACTTCAGTCACCTGGTCAGCCTGGCCCTGCACCAGTAGGTGCATGTGCACAAGCGCACCTTCCAGTGCACCCTGGGCAGCTCACTCTTTGCCCGCGAGCCCAACTTCCTGCGCCACCTGCAGGGCCACTCCTGGGAGAAGCACTTTCTCTGTGGCCAGTGTGAAGAGCTCTGCTTGTTGCTTCTGGCTTGTGCACTACCCAGCCAGGCTGCCTCTGCTTGTGCAGCTCGCCAGGGGACACCTGAGGCCATGAGCCTCCTGCAGGGCCCTTCAGGGCGCAGCATGAGGGAAGTCCCCTGGTGACCCTTCTGTTGCACCTGGATCTAAGGGCACTGAGACAGAACAGGGCAGGCGCTGAGTGCCTGTGTTCAGGAAGGTTTTTGGGGGGCTCCCTGAAGCTTTCTCTGGGTAGCACCCAGAGAGCTCCCCAAAGGGACACTGCAGACATGGCCATTTGATCCCAGCTGCCATTCGGAAGGGGCACTTGTTGCTGGGGTCAGATGTATTGTGCAAGCCTCCAGGCTTCTGGGAAGGGCTCTCCTGGTAAGGGACTGGGAGGCGGACAATGTGCCAGATGGGTTCCTTGGTGCAGGTAGGGCTCAAAGGCAGGACCTCAGTGCACTGTAGGGGGTTGGAGGGAGGCAGTGGCTTGTTTGTGCCCCAGTATATATACACACAGCAGTTTGGGGAGACTAGGACTTGGTATTTGAGGGTGCCTTCTTGTTTTTCTGCTGCTAATTATGAGATTCTAAAGCTTTCCTGGGCAGAGTCCAGGCCTGATGCAGCCTACCTTTAATTTGAAGCCAAGTGCCCACCTGGTGCCCAGCCAAGGGCTTTGGTGGATTATTCCAGAGTCATGGGGTCTCTTCCTGGTATCCACCTTCTTCTCTAAGACCTGGGAAGGGGAGCTCTGTGGTCCACCTCATTCCAGAAGGCCCTGGGCTGGCTGAGGTGTCGAGCTAAGGGCACCTGTCGTGGCCCACACAGTGCACTGTCTGGTTGGCATAAGGTTTGCCTTTAAGGACCAAGACAGGAAGGGGAGTGGGAAGAGAGGGGACAGAGGCAGAATAAAGACGGGTTATGTACCTGTACCAACCCCCTCACGAGGACCGTACCCCTGTGTACTGTAAACGTGGACTGACAAAAGTAATTTTTCAAAATTAATAATAAAAGGACAGTAGATACATAAACCAAAGATTTGCCTTCAAGCTGTTGTGGGAACCAGCAAGCCAAGGGGTCTTTGTGAAGCCCCAGCCTCTGCTGGCACTGGGGATGGATACCAAGAAAGCCGGGGCTGGGAAGGCTGTCCGCCCTCACACAGCACCAGCAGTGGCCGGGCGTGGCGAGAGTCGCTGAAGCACGGGAAATGGAAAGGAAGGGACATGGCCTGCTTGCAGCTGGAGAGTCCCCAGGTCCTGGTGGCCCTCGTGGGGGGTTGGTTGGCTGATTTGGAACCCTGCCGTTTCTGCCTGGCTCACACCGGGTTCTGGGACCCACCAGGAATTCGGGGCCCTGCTCTCAGCTAATCCCGTGTCCCCCAGTGCGTGGCCCTAGGTACTTGAGGGATGTGCGTGTGTGTCCCCAAGGACATCTACAGGAGGCCTGGCTGGTCTGTGTGCCACTTTCCTCCCTGAAGGGGCTGGAAACCCATGTAGGTAAACTAATGACTACACCCGGGGGCAAGGGAGGTGGTTTCTCAAGCTGCATCTGCTTTCGTGTCTGTATCTGGAGGTAGGTTTGTTTTTGTCTTTTTGAGACAGCATCTCACTATGCTGTTCAGGCTGGCCTGCAGCTCACCTTGTGGCCCAGGCTGATCTCATATTTGCAATGATCCTCCTGCCTCAGCCTCCTGAGTGCTGAGATTACAGGCATGTGCCACTCTGCTTGGCCTGGAGTTTTATTGGAAGCTCTGTAATTTGCCATATTCACTTAAAACTTAAGTAAATAAGGACTATTTGTGAAGAAGTGTAAACCTCTCCCTCCCTCTTCTGACCCCACCCAGGATGGTCTTTGCAATTCTGACTCCAGGTTTAGAGGTCCTTAGGCTCATCATGGCCAGTGATGAATTATAGTTATTTTCAGCTGTGCTTCTGTTTTGACATTCTGGGGAAAATTGCTAGATGATGCTACATCCGGGGAGAAGGCAGAGTCCAGGTGGGCCTGGAGGGCCATGCTGTTGAAGCCTGCAGAGCAGGAACCTCAGTGTCCAGCATGGTGCCAGGCACATCCAAGCAATCTGTGGAATGGGTGAGTAGAAGTGTTTCCATAAGTGTCATCACACTGATTTTTTTTTTTTTTGAGATAGGGTCTCACTACTTAGTTCAGGGTAGACTTGAAGTTATTATATAGGTCATGCTGGCCTCGAACTCATGGAGATTCTCCTGCCTCGGCCTCTGCAGTGCTGGGAGTATAGATGTGCACTATTAACACCCAGTCCAGTTTTAATGTTACTGATCACATAGTGCCAATTTAACATTGTTTACCCCACCTCAAGTAATATTTATTTACACATTAAGTCTATTTCATTGAGTGTAAGACACATTTTTATTTCAATAAGTAAGGAAAACAGTTCACCATTTCACCATGACCATTACTAGTACAGAACATTACATGCACCCCAACTGCATCCCCAAATTGGGACACATGCGTGTGTGGTGGGTGTCCTTGTACAGAGCGCTAACCACTTGGGTGGCTGACCTGGAGCCTCCGGCTGCTCATCCTTGACGACATTGGGTCAAAAGATTCACCTCTGGGCTAAGATCCTAGGAGTATAAAAGTGACCAGGGCCAGCATTGGTGTCCATCAGAATGGGCTGCCAAGAGTTTGGATCCCAGGCTGCTCCAGAATTTGACCCATGTGCTTCTGTCTGGGATCCCAGCCTTCCTTTGGCACCAGGGAGTCCATTTCTGTGGCAGTGGCTCCCCGCTCACTCCGACTGTAGATGGCAGCCACCCTGCCCCGCCCCGCTGCGGGGAGAAGGCACGGCTGGGCTGGGATAAAGATGGCGGCTCCCTGTCTCACCAGGTGAGTGCTGCTGACGTCCTCCTGTGGCCTCCTTATGTTCAGGCGTCGAAGCCCTAACTCCCAGTGTGGTATTTGGAGAAGGGACCTTGGGCGGAGGTGACTGGTTTAGATGAGGCCATCTGGGTGGCGTCCTCCTGACAGGAGTTGTGTCTTCACAGGGAGAGACACCAGCACTGTCGAGCCCTCACCTGGACCCAGCTGTCCAGCACGCTGATCCCAGACTCCAGCCTCCGGAACCATGAGAAGTCGATTTCTATCACTGGAGCCCTCCACTCTATGGCATTTGATTATGGCAGCCCGAACTAAGCCATTTCCCCCCCAAAGCTTCCAGATCACTTCCTTGTTACTGTGCCTGTCTAGAATTTCCACTCCACTTACTGTAGTTCTGCAAATGAAGAGGGCTGGCCCTGGGTCCCCTTGCCAGAACCTTGGTCCTTGGTCGTGGGCAGCATCCACGTCAGTGGGCCTCCCGGTCTTACCTCCGCCCACCAGTGACCCGGACCAGATGCACTGCTGTGATTGCTGGGCCATGTTGTTGTGGGTTGGATTTCACCCTCTAAAAGACTGACTTAAATCCTGAACCCTGATATCTGTGAGTGTGACCTAATTTGGAAATAGGCGTTTTGAGGTGTAATTAAGATCTAGTGAGGTGACCAGGGGAAGGTGATTGGTGAGCCCTTTCTGCAATACATCTGGTGTCTGAGGAGAGAGGATACCACACAAAAGTGTGTACTCACGGGTCTCATTGGTGACCACGGAGTCACTGTGATCGACGTCTACCAGCTAAAGAACAGTTCCCAAACACTCTAGAATGAGGAGCACATTCACTGAAGGAATGTGCTCCAATGACCATGACCCTCCAAATGCCTGGACTTCAGACTTCCAGCCCCTGGAGTGTGGGAGAATAGATGGTGGTAAGCTTTTGGCTTGTGGCTCTTTGGTGGCCACCGTAGGAAGCCAATAACACACTCTGTCTGGGTCCTGCATGTCTTTATCATGTAAATTACTCACTCCCAGGGTAGAGATGACACTTTTACACTGGGCGGGGCTAAGATGTGACTCTGGTCATTGGCCTGGGGTCAGTGAGGTTCCAGAGGCTCACCCGGAGGAGATGAGGTGAAACTCAAGTTCAAGATTAAGAGTTTCAGGCCAGGGATTTAGCTCAGCAGCGTGAGTGCCTGCCTGGCAAGCTCTAGTTCGTGAGTTTGATCCCTGGTACCAAAAAAAAAAAAAAAAGATTAAGAGTTTCAGATGCCAACAAGAGCAGGAAGTCAAATTCAGGTGCTTTACAAAGGGTGCTGTGCCACTGCACAGGTTTGTGCCACAAGAGGCGTTTGTTTCACCTGTGCTGAGCTAAACAGACATGTATCTGGATGCCCTCCCAAGCCTCAAGCACTGGGGCTTTGAAAAGCTGATTAGGTTATGGGGCTGAATGTGATTTAGGAGGTAGGGCCTGGATGGAGGAGGTGGACATGGAGGCCGTGGCCCCAAAGCATACATCTCCGTTCCCAGCTCCTCTGTGCCCTCTGCTTCATGTCCACCAGGCTGTGAGCAGCTCTCCGCCTTCCAGGCCCTTCCGCCATGCAGCCTGCCTTGGAGCCAGTCGGCTGTGGGCTGAAACCTCTACACACTGTGAGCCAAAAGAGACCTCTCCCCTTTCAAGCTGCAGGTGTTCTGGCTCAGTGAGGAGAAAAGTGACTGAGGCTCAGGGTGCCAGATAAGAGTCCCTGCCCTTTGAGGGTCAGGGTCAGTGCAACCAGAGGATTGGGGTTTCTGGATTCAATTACTTATTCCATAGCACTTTTGCTAGGTGTAGTGTTGGAATAATGACAGTGGTATATGTGTGCTTGTGTGCGTGCTCATGTGTCAAAGGTCAAATGCTGTACCAACAATGATAGTGAAGCAGAAGAACACATGGCAGTGTGGGAACCCAGGAAAGGCAGAGAGCGCCACTGAGATTGTCAGGGCGGGAGTGTGACACTTACTCTGACTCTGTGATGTTGTGTCCTGGGTAAACCATCCCTGGTGGAACCCTACGTGATGGAACCAGGTTCAGATCTGTGGTCAGGAGGGGGAACTCAGCCCTGGGGGTGGGGGTGGAGCTTGACTTGTTAAGTCAACAAGTTTTTGTTGAATTCCCTGCGTTTATGATGGAAACAGACCCTGGCTGATGTCATCCAGCCTGTGGTTAAATGCAAGACCTTGTTTCTCAAGTGTAGGGTCTTGATTTTATCCTACTAGGCAGTGGAGAGCCAATGGGTTTTTAAAAAGGCATAAATACAACGTTAAGAGAAATCACAAATACAAATAAAGAGCAAGATAAAAGATATCTAACAAGAAGTAGGGAGATAGATTTGTTTTTGCAAAAGGGAAGAGGACCAACAGATGAAGGGGGAGAGGGGAGCAGAGGGTGAAAAGGAATTAAGGTGTGTTATGTGTGTGTGCCAACTCCACACAAGGCATGTGGTCATGATGTGCTACAAACAAATAAAAATTGAAAAAATAATAGCAAATGTGTTATGCAAAATCTTTAGAGAAAAAGAAACCCACAAACTCGACATCTAGTCTTAACTACCTACTATAGTTTTTATGTCATTTCCCCCAGGCCTTTTTTAGTCCTATACTTTTCCACATGCAGACAGAAACGATCCAGTCTCACAGTTTCTGCATTTAAAATAAGCATTGTCCACGCTGCTAAATAATCTCGTCCCACTCCCGTACTCCTTTACAAACCTGTCACGATGAGGGGTTGAAACTGAATTGGTCCCATGTCTCTCCCCAGCCCAAAACAGTCAGCATTTCCTGTGGTATAAATAGTGTCCTAGGGCTAGGCATGGTGACTGACACCTGTCATCCCAGCACTCAAGAGGCTGAGGCAGGAAGATTGCTGTTTGAGGCCAGCTTGGGTTACATAGTTCAAGATCATCCTGCAATACACAGAGTCTCTTCCTCAAATAAATCAATAACCAAAAAACAAAGCCAAAAACAAAAATAGTGTCCTAAGTCGTCAGCTGCCAGCCTCCTATTCCTCACCTGCTGTCACGCCAGGCATCAAATATAACACTTTACAATGTGACCTTGTCATGCTTCTTTCAGTCCACACTGTCCCCAGAGGCCCTCAGTGCCAGGACAAGGGCTTAGCCTTCTTCCGCCCGGCCACCCTCAGGCATGCTCCTGCCTTGGGGCCTCTGCTCTCCCTGGTCACCCTGAGAAGTCCTCACCTCAGTTGTCTGCATGCTTCAGACCCTGTCCCTGAGCACATGAAATTGCAGTCTACGGAGCCCCCGCTGCTTGTTGGATGAGTGAACGGTAATTGCTAAGGTACCTGGCTGTGCAGGGCTTCCTCGGTAACTAGTCTCAGTCTAGAAGGCTGGTGCTCTGCAAAGGCTCCTTGTGGCCTTGCCCAGCCACCCCGACTTCTGGAGAGTCACCTTTTCTCTCCAATCCGTGGCCACAAGTCCTGACTAGGAGCAGGTGCGCTCTTGGGAGACCTCACTCCTGGGTCACAGTGGGGGAGCATGGATAGACATACAACCCAAGCCCACCAGAATCTTCCCCTAGAACTTTTCAGACTCAAGCCTTTGTCTCTCCCACAGCTTTGGTCTGGAGATGTGAGCCTATAAAGGTCGGAGGCAGGGTCTCAGCTGCCCAGAATGCACGGTGATGTTAAAGCCAACCTAAGAGAACCAAAGAAAAGCTGGAGGGAGAGGATGCCTCCAGCATTTAGTTCCTGGCAGTCAGCTTCTTCTCTGATATTCCCATTGTGGTGGCCCAATAACTTCCTTCTTTTATTTTGCAGCAGCTGAAATTTAATCTCTGCCACTTACAACTAATGTTAAAGCAACATGATTCTAAAAGTGACATGACATTAGTAAGAAACAGCGTCAGCAGGAGGCCCAGCTCAGGCGTAGCGCATTTGACTGCGGATCAAGGGGTCCCTGACTCAAACCTGGCTGCCCCCTGGTTTTCTACACGCCTAGATGGAATCCTTATTTTGGAGGCAGTAGTGTGAGGGCTGAGGGGAGGTGGTGAAAACAGAGCAACAGTGAGAGAATCTAAAGAAGCTGGAAAAATGAGTGATGATGGAACACATTCGCCGTGTCCAACAGAGGGACTGATATGATTAGATGGAAAGAAACAAAACGTCGTCCTGCAGTGTGTGGCTTGGAGGACCAGACTGGAAGAAAACCAGTGATGGCGAACCTTTTAGAGCTTTTAATGATACAAACAGCCCCACTGCAGCATGCGTGCCATAGGTTCGCCACCACTGCTCTAGACTCTTCAACCAGGTATGATGGTCCAGGCTGAGCCAGCCTCCTTCTCTACCTCCTGCTGCACCTGTAGGTCTCCTCCCAAGCCTTCCTTGCAAATTTTTTCTTCCCTTCCCCATGCTGAGGGCAAAACCAGAAAGCAATACTTGCTCTTTGTTGGTCTGCACTTGACGCTCAAACTCAAAAGAGCCTGGGCCTGGGGGACAAAGACCTCACCTGAAGGCCTGGGGCTAGGATGGTGGTCGGTTGTCCCTTGGCAGATACGTCACAGTGCGGACAGTGCTCCTTGGTGCCAAGATATTGTCTGGGGCTCCAGCATCTGCAGAACGCGTGATCCAGTCGCTGACTCTCTGCATCCCATCTCTACCTGTGATTCCCAGCCTTGCGCACCTGGCTCTCTGCCTCTAAGGCCCCTTTCTCCCTCTTCCTTGGGTTCCAGTTCCCAGAGGAGGGCTGTTCTTAGAGCAGTGACAGGGTGGGCACATGGCATTTGTAGAAAGCACCGAGCTTTTCAGGACGTCCCTGAAGTGCTGATTTGCATGTCAGCCACCGGGCCTGTGTTCTGACCTCTGATCAGCACTATATTCCAATGAGCATTTTCGCTTCCTGCTTGGAGGAGGTGAGGGTACTTAGCACAACCGTTTATGTAGGATTTACTTCCTATTCATTCATTCATTCAAAAAATATCTATTGAACAGTAGGTACCAGGTTGAGGTGCAGAGCTGGGCATTCACAGGAAACGTAAAGCAGGATCCCTGGCAGGAATCTGAGATGCCTACACGATCATCAATAGCACTCCTGCCTCTGCAGTCCTGAAGATGAGTAGCTGACCTTCACATTCTATCCTCTGACCTTCTCAAGTCCTTCTTCCATTCCAGTTTCTACCACCCATGTCACCCTCATGTCCTCTTGTCCCGCCTGGCATAGATTCCATGGTCCAGGGCTGCCTGATAAACACTCTTAGCCACTGGGCTCTTTCCTCGTATTCTACTCATCTGGCAGAATGCAGCCCAGGAGCTGGGGGGGGGGGGTGCACACTGTAATCCCAGCATGCAGGGGTTGAGGCGGGAGGATCATAGGAGTTTTAGTCCAACCTGAACTACTTAACTGAGACCCTGTCTCAAAACAAAAAACAAAACAAAACAAAACAAAAAAGGGTATTTAGGAAATAGAGCCCAGGTGAGAGCCACCTCACCTCTCTCATGAGTTCCAGCAACTCAGGCTCCATCTGTGTTCACAGGAGCTGCTTCTCACCTGGCTCGTTCTCTCTCTCCTAGGACTGTTATCACAGGCGCACAAAGGAGGCTTGGCACTGCCTGTCTTTGAAAATGCTCTTCGTCCCATAACCGAGGCAGTTTCTGCCCGATTTCTCTGCTCTCCTTTCACAGAAAAGCTTTTCAAAAGAATCGTCTGTCCTCCCGGACTCCAACCTGGATGCCAATCCAGCTTTCATTTTACCTGATCCCTGGAAACAGTCTTTATCGAGGTCACCTGTGACCTATATTTCCTCCGTGTTTTGCCACTGCCAGAGATCAATTCTGTTCCTTTTGCCCGGTGCTGGGACTCAAACTCAGGGCCTGGGGCCTGCTTAGCAAGAGCTCCGCGGCCAAGCCACCCCAGCCCTTCTCTCAGCTCGGTCTCTTTGCTTTTTGCAGTCTGCATGTGAGGCTCAGTCAGGCCCAGACCTTGCTTGTCCTCCAGTGGTCAGGGTACCCTAAGTCCAAGGCCCAGGTGGCGCAAAGTGTCCCACTGAAGAGGGACCCACTGAAGTGTCTCACGCAAGTGTTCTCAGCATATTGGCTGCCACAGGCGCTGCAGGGATCAAGTGTGAAGACAGAGGTATGGCTGAGGAACCAGGGAGCCAGGGGACAAAGTGACAGGTGGTGTCTCCATGGAGGCAGTGATATGCACGCCAGCCTTAGTCGGTGAGGACAGTTTGATACACATAGCTCTCAGAACTGCTGACAAATTGTTATATATTTAAAATTTTAAAGACCACCCCAGCAACAACAGCCATAGCTTTTGAATAAACTGGTCATTCCCTAAAATGGAAAGCTCTGGAGACAACCCAGATGCCCAGTCACAGGAGTCAAAGGCTTTACAAAGTGAACCTCTCTGTCTTCCTGGCCAGCTTCTCACCTGGCCCCTGAACAGCGACTCCAGGGTCCAGAAATGGGCAGGATTTTCATGTTCACCCGTTGCTGACTCAGATGTCCTGGAACAAGTGAGAAGGACAGATAGAGACTGACCTTGCCAAACAGGAAGATAAAATGCTGGGTGCCAATGTGGATCTAAGAGAGTGTACAAATGCTCTGGGGACATTTTGGGAGATAGAGATTCAGTCCACCTCCTCATGGATCCTTTAGACAAACAATTTCTTCATACATGTGGGCGCTTCTAGAATCTGCAGTTGGCTGCACTTTTAGCCAGCAATGGAATAGCTGGATCAAGCAAGTAGGTGAATGCTTACGTTTTTGAAAAACTACCAGACTGCATTCCAAATTCCAAAGGGGTCATGGCATGTTACATTTCCACTTGCAATGCATGAGAATTCTACTTGTTCCACGTCCTCACCAGCAGCTGTTCTGGTTGGTTTGTCTCATCTCCATGTCCTATAGGACCACAGGAGAATAGCCAAGAGGAAAGTGGCCAATTGGGATATCTGACTAGCAACACACAGGAAGGTCAGCAAGAGCTGACCGGGGGTGGAGGGGCTGCAGCAGGTCAGAGGCAGGGGTGGCCAGGGTCAGAGGGCAGAGTAAGGGGTCACAATGGGGTGGCACATCTCAGAGTTTGATGAGGGGGGGGCTGTTTCTAGTGCTGTCCTCTTGAAGTCACAGCACTGAGGGACCAGGAACGGGGGAGCACGACTCAGGCTGGAGAGGGAGGGAGGACCACCAGAGACTGAAGTGTGCAGGGCTGGAGCGGGCCTCCTGGGGCTGTGCCTCACTGGCCATGAGTCTGGGGAAGGGTTGTGCAGGTGTGTGAGCAGATGTTAGGGAAGCACAGCGCAGCCAGCAGGGAAACGGGAAGGTGGGGACGTATCTTGGGAGCTGGGCGAGTGAGACAGCTGCGTACACTGATGAACAGCAAACAGGTTGCAGCAGGCCTCTGGGTGCTGGGCCAGCCTCTGAGAGATCCTCGAAAGAGCCTGGGGTGGGGTGTGTGGGGTAGGGTCATCAGACCCCAGAGGCGGTGTAAATGCAGTGCAGAGTAGGCAGCTGGGAGATGTGGCTTTAGATCTGACAGACTCTGTGGGCTGGAGTGACTCAGAAGTACTGAATGCTCAGTCTTCCCCCATGGAGGACAGTTGGGCCAGGAGCTGCTGTACCCCTGCCAGGCATGAGAGCAAATGTTCTACTGCCAGCAGCTACAGACGGAAGGTGAGAGAAAGGGAGGCCACAAGGCTGCAGAGATTTGGGGACAGTGGGAGACAAAGGAGGGGCTGGGGATTTAGCTCAGTGGCTTAAGTGCCTGCCTGGCAAGCACCGGGTCATGAGTTCGATCCCCGGCACCAAAAAAAAAAAAAAAACAGAGACAAAGGAAATGTCTCTCACTGCAGGTAAAACGTTACTTCTCTGAATATTCAGGCAACCCTTCATCTGCTCGCTGCTGCTAGATTAGATTGCTAGCTAGACGTTCTCAAACTGAATGAAACTGTACCACACATCCTTTATTGTTTGGTCTGACTTCTTTCATTTAAGGTAACTATTTGAGGTCAAGTTAGCTACTGCACGTGCCAATAATTTATTCATTTTTCTTTCCCCGTTGCAGCCTGTGCCATGGTGTGTTTACTGTCTCATCTGCTAATAACGTTCAGGTGGTGTTTAGCTTTGGTAAAGTTGCTGTGAACATTTGCGCATAAGTAGCGGGACATAGCTTTCATTTCTCTTGGGTGAATACTGAGCTACGGAATACCCAGGTCATCTGGTAGATGCTTACCTTTTTGAGAAACTGCCGGATGGTATTCCACAGAGGTTATGACTTTTTTTTATTGTACCAGGGGTTGAACTCATGAACTCGTGCTTACCAGGCAAGCACTTAAGGGCGTTTTATAGTTCCACTTGCAATATATAAAGATTATACTTGTTCCACATCCTCACCAGGGCTTGTTATGGTTGGTCTTTCTAATGTGCATCCTGACATCACGTAGTAGTATCTCATTGTGGTTTTAATTTGTATTTCCCTAACTTCTAATGATGTTTACCATATCTCTATGTGCTTATTACTATCATATTTATTCTTTGGTGAAGTGCTTGTTCAGATTTTTTGTCCATTTAAAAATCTGGGATGATTGTTTTCTTATAACTGAGTCTAGAGAGTTCTTTACATTTTGAGGATTCAAATCCTGTAAATGCTTTCCCCTAGACTGTGATTTGTCTTTCTATTTTCTTAAATGCTATCTTTAAAAGTGCAAATTTTCTTAATTTTGACAAAGTCTATTCTATCAATTGAGCTTTTAACGTCATATCTAAGACATTTTTGCCTAATTCAGAACCGTACCCCCAACCTTCAACCTCAGGAAGAATTCTAATTTTCTACGACCACTGGGAATCTATGAGATGTGGTAGGGTAGATAAAGCTATTTCTGTCTCGCATGGTGATGATGCGTAAGTTGCCAGTTACGCAGCAGTAAGGACGGCCACCTTCGAGCTTGGTGTGTAGTGCTCCAGTGGTTTTCCCTCCAGTGGCCCCCACCATTGTAGAATTCAGTTCATCTGTTTTGCAGCTGCGTAACCCTACACTACCAAGAACCCACATTTCTTGTTTTCCTGAGTAATTAAAATTCTGGTTATGCTTACCTGTGGCTTCTTTCCTGCTAACCAAAACTGACTAAAAATAATGTCAGAGCACTGTCCCCTTCGCAGCCTGTGCCTCTGGGATTCCGCCTCCTCCAGGGGTGGTGTCTGTGAAGTTCAGGGCGGGTGTCAGCTTGACTGGCTTTGGGGTCCGCCAAGGGGACTGGTAGAGCACACCTCTGGGTGTGTCTCAGTGTGTCGCGGAGGTGTGAGATTGGGTGCTATAAATGGTCCCTGGCCCCTTCCTCTCTGGCACTGTTGCCTGCTCTGCTTCCTGACTGCCATGAACTATGTAGCTTTGCTCCACCACGCCCTTCTGCTGTGATGTTTCTGTCTTGGAGCAGCTAACCATGGACTGAATCCACTGCAACCATGAGGCAAGTTAACCTTTTAATCTGTGAGTGGAGAACACTGTGCCCAGGGGTTGGAAAACTAATATACTGTCCTCACTGGGGCTCGGGCTACCCTCTCCCCTGGATGCCGTTAACTTCTTTTGCATCCCTGTCCCTCAGAACCTTGGACACACCCTCTACTACTTCAGCCCCTCAGACTTGTCTGAGACTGGGTTTCACTGTGTAGCCTAGGATATCCTTGACCTCATGACAGTTCTCCTGCTTCAGCTTCCCAAGTGCTGGGCTTACAGGTGTGTGCCACCACACCCAGCCAGTTTTCTTCCTAGGAGGGCATGTAAGCCGTTTCCCTTGTGTCTCCACAGTGTTGAGAGGGTTGTAGGGTAGAGTGGCCACCTTGCTTGAGTTTGGGGTCCTGGCCAGACTTGTGCCCCAGTTCTGCCCCTATATCTGTTCAGTGACCTCAGAACCCAACTAAAGGGTCAGGGAGGGGACCCAGGGGTCCAGTGACCTAGGGAAGCCGATGCCTGAGCTATGCCTGGAAGATGGATAGGGTGGCAAGGTGAGACACGACATGCCTGGCACACAGCAGGTGGTCTCTAGTGCTTGTGGGCCAGGAGGGATGGCGGCAAATGACAGGCTGCTAAGGGTGCCCTGCCCGTGCCAGGAACCCGGAGCTTGGCTGTGACAGCTCAGTACAGCAGGTGGGTGCACAGCTCAACCGGTGACTCAACCATTTGACAGCAGATCAAGAGGTTCCAGGTTCAAATCCAGGCACCCCCTACTGGACTCACTTTTATATTCCTCAGGCCTCCTGTTAAGGCTCCTGACACCTCTGTGGTCATGTCTTGGTTCCCAGGTTTGTCTGGGATTAGGACTAAGACTCTGAGCAGCAAGGATAATATCTCACGCATGTCTGTGCCCTCAGCAGGGGGCACAGGAGCAGCACCTGACAAGTTTCACTAGTGATTCTTGAGTGAGCGAGTGACAGAGAGAAGTAATGAGCACCCTCCTGAGGCCTTGGGCTATGGAGCAGTGGTTCCCAGGCTGCTGTGAGGTTCATGAAGATCCCTCGACCAGCGGCTCTCGTCCTGGTCACTGCGTGTGTGCTGTGGGGCAACACCAGAGTCGGATGCTTCTAAAATGCAAGGAAAGCAAAATATTATCATCCCTGGCCTAATTAGTTCTATAAATAAAAATTTTAAATAAAACATTCATTATACAATCAAGGATGACCGTGTATACAAGGAAGCAAAAAACTATGAGTGGGTGGAGCTCAGTGTTAGAAAGACTGGCTAGCATGCATGAAACCTAGTTTGATCCCTAGGACCACCAAAACAATTTTAAATAAATCAATAAAATAAAACTGCTGGGAAACGCATGATAGTGGAACAATGCTACTAGACCAGGTTTAAGAATTTCAAGGGGAAATTGGAAAGCATGAAAAGCAACCAAAGAAATTTAAAAAGAGTACAACCTAAAAATTTTATATTTAAAAATACAGTAGGTAGAAAATTCAAAGATATATCTATGTTATACTTAGTGAATAAAGAGAAGGATCAATAAACATTGGAAGGGAGCCAGGGATATAACTCAGTGGCACAGTGCCTGCCTGGCAAGCACAAGGTCCTGAGTTTGATTCTGATACCAAAAAAAAAACACAAAATGAAACAAAACAAAAACCCTAAAACATTGGAAGGAAAAGTATCCATCAGAATGATGGAGAGATAAAAGTATGGCAAACAGGAAGAGAAGTACTAAGTATTCAGGATACCATGAGAAGGTCCAGTGTACATGTAGTTAAAGTCCTTGAAGGAGAAATGAGAGAGAACAAAGCACACACAGTCTGAGGACAACAGCTGAGACGATTTATCAGCAAGGAGAGGCACTGACCCTTTCCTGCAGGGACCCCAGCGAATCTCAACATCAAAGTGAAATGAAGCCCATTCTTGGAGTAACTGGAGTAAACTTGCAGAAAATCAGACCTAACATAAAACTTTTTTTTTAAACTTTAAAGGGAGTAAAACAGAGCAATAAAATGAAACAAGACAAAACAAAACAGTGATAGGACAGTAGGAAGTCTACCATGGTTACTATACTGCATATGGTTATCTTCGAAATAGCTGCTCAGACTACCGGCCCCAGGCCTGCAAAGTCAATCAAACAGCAAAAATGTCAGGTTACTTCAGTTATTACCATCTCAGCTTAGGTTGCATCTGTTGCTTACGGGGAGGGAGGAGGATGGAGGTGGCTTCCCTGTTGGTTCTCCCTGGCCATCAGGGCTGCCACCAGCACAGGGGTGGGGCGCCTAGCTTCCTCGCTGCTTCTCCCCAGCTGACAGGGCCACCACCCCGGTCTTATTTTTGTTGGATTCCTGAATTATCTCTCTGCACGGGCTTCAAATCTCAGTTCAGATCCTTCCTGTGTCCATGGGACCCACCCCTCTCCTCCTTCTCTTCCTCGTGGTGTTGTATTCCAGAGTCTGGACACCAAAACTTGGAAAGGTTCTTTCTCTGCTGCTCACCACTCCTCCATTTTCCCTAACATGAAACTCTTAAAAGTACCATTAAAAAAATGTGCTGCCTTCCACACCGCCATCACCATCAGAAGGCTCCTTCCTGCAGGCAGGCAGCACGGGCAGGGAGACGCAGCCAGGTAAGCCCCAAGTGCCTGCAGGCTGCCATCGGAGCCCACTGGAAGAGTCGGACAAACACACCCCTGTGTGCCTGCTGCCATCAGGGGAGTCCCTCTGTGGGCAGGCAGGCTGAGAGAAGAAGCAGCCCCGCCACCATGCACCCCTGGAAGCCCCAGTATAGTTGCATGGTCTGGAGAAACCCACCCCATGCCCTGCTACCTCCCTGGGAACCTGGGTTCAGAGACACCCAGGTGCCTGTCTCATTCCCCTCCTGGTACCATGGAGGGGCAGCCAAGGTGGGAAGTGCCTGGGACCCCACAACTGGCTTTCGGGAGGAACCCAAGAGAATGTCAAGACGAAGGAGTAAAAGACAAACTCAGACCTCCAGCCCACACAGAACAAGTCTGGGATATATAGACATGGAAGAAAATGGAAGTCACACACCTGAAATCTCCAAGAGGACAGCAACTGAAGTAAAGAAACGACTTCATGAGGCTGTAAAAGTAATCAGATCAGAAATAATGGCTCAGGTAAAAGAAGAAATCACAAACATAATGAAAGAATTGCTGAGCATATCTAAAGAACACATAGATAAAAAAAGGGGGGGAAGCATAGGCAAATGATGGAAACCTTGAATGAACAATATAGGAAGGAATTACAGTGCATGAAACGGACTCAAAGAGATATCCAGGAAACTGAAAAGTCAATTGAAAGCTCGAAAAACCGCTTGGAAGAGACTGAAGGTAGACTTTCAGACCTTGAAGATAGGATCGCAGCTAGCAGTCTCGACAGGAAAGATCTCTTAAAAATAACAAGGAGTGCCGGGGATTTAGCTCAGTGGCTTAAGCGCCTGCCTGGCAAGCACAAGGTCGTGAGTTCAATCCCTGGTACAAAAAAAAAAAAAAAAAAAAAAACAAGGAGCCCAGGCCACCACAGAGACCACACCTGCCCTGGGCTACCTGTGGCTCTGCCCAGCACCACTGGCACCGCCACTGCGGGAGCCCGGAGGGGTGGGGTAGGCTGCAGCACCACAGGGTCTACACTGTCCCCACGACTGCAGATGAACTACAGGCCAGACCTGCTCCAGAAAAGGCTCAAGTCATGGACTACTGCGTTTTGGTGGAAATCTACATCTTGGAACATTTCCTTAAAAAGAACGAAGAGCCCTCACCAAAAGTACCTGATGCAAACAAAGCAGCCTGGGATGCAAAGTCCTCCACTCAGTGGCTGTGGAATCCATCCAGTGTCTAGGGAAATCTGGTAACAGGATCACAGCAGAGAATACAGACACATCCATGCAGCCACATGCCTGTCCTGATTATAACACAAGAAACACCCATTTGTCAAGTCACCAAGAAGCAAGCCCTCCCTGTGAATCGGTGCCATGCGCAGGCCACTGGGGGGAGAGCCAGATGCCAGCCTCTTCAGGCACACAGGCTGGGAAACAGGAAGAGCCAACCACCCCCTCCCCCCACTCTGGACCAGCTGATCCAGAGAAACACAGGCTGCAATGATAACTGTTGAAGTGGAATGTTATGTAGTGCTAGTAGTGTTGATGTTTCACTGACTTTGCAGGTCTAAAGCCTGTGGTCTGATGACCTATTCCGAGGATGGCAGTACATAGTGTGGCATCTGTGGGGGATCTCCTGAAGGTGGTAGCCATTGTTAATTCCCTATTATCTTGTTTTGAAGTCCTGTATCATTTTCATTGTTTTGTTAGATTGGGTTTTGTTCTGTTTTGTCTTGTTTGATTTTATTATGTCTGATGGCATGGGCAGCTATTTCAAAGATAACAAGATATATTATGGTAGTCATTTTGGATTTACTATTATCTTGTTTTGAAGTCCTTTACTGTATTAATTGTTTTGTTTTTTGAGACAGAGTCTCGCTATGCAGTTTGAGATGGCCTTGAACTCATTTTGTAGCCCAGGCTGGTCTCAAACTCACACCAATCCTCCTGCCTCAGCCTCCTGAGTGCTGGGATTCCTTTTTTTGTTCTTATTGGTTCTATTCTGTTCTATTTTGTTTGATTTTTACTATGCCTGAAGGCATCTGTAGCTATTTTGAAGACAGCAGGAGGCATTATGGTAATCATTGCTGATTTCCTATTGTTTTGAAGTCCTGGGTCACTTACACTGGTTTATTTTGATTGGCGTTATTCTTTTTTGTTTTGCTTGGTTTTATTCTCTTTAAAATAAAAAATTTAAAAAAAACTGTGGAAAAGAAAAATAACAAGGAACCAGGAAATAACAACTCAACAGCTTCAAGATGACACAAAGAAAAATAATTTAAAGAGTGACAGGTATCAGCAAAGAAGCAGAGGTCAACACAAATGAAATAAAAAGACTATTTACAGAAGTAATAGCAGAAAACTTCCCAAATATCTGTATCTGGCATACAGATAAGTGAGGCATATAGCACTCACTCCAACTAGCCATAATCAAAATAAATCTACATCCAGGCATAAATTCAGCACAAGAACAGAATATTGAAAACTGTTAGATCACCTACAAAGGAAAATCAATCAGGATCACGACAGACTTATCAACACAAACCATCAAGTCACGAGGAGTTTGGAGTGAAGTGTTTCAAACCCTAAAAGAAAACAACTTCCAACCCAGATTGATCTAACCTACAAAACTATCTTTCAAAATTGATGGAAAAATAAGATAATTTCATGATAAAGAACAACTGAAGGAATTCATGACTACCAAACCAACCCTAGAGAGAGTGCTAAAGGATATTCTAAAGAGAGATAAAGATGACCATGGTTCTAGGAACAGCAGCAGAGGAGAATCACCAAACAAGACAGGCAACTGAATGATGGGGAAAAGTGGAGGGCCAACAACAGGAAGATAGCAGGGCAGAGACAAACCCATGTACGCTGGTTGTAATCTTTAATGTAGATGGCCTCAGCAATAAAAAGAAACACAGGAAGAGTGGATCAAGAAACAAGATCTATCAACACGCTGTATACAAGAAACACATTTAACTTGAAAGGAAATGCATAGGCTGAAAATCAAAGGAGAGAAAACAATTGTTCCATGTGACAAGAGACCAGAAAAAAGCAAGGGTAACTTGCCCATCAACCGCAGAATGGACAAGAAAGGTATTTTCATACAGTGGAAAGCTACCCAGCTGTAACATAGGACAATATCAAGGCTCTTGTAGTAGGTAAATGGATGCAACTGGAGACCTTGCTCATGGGTGAAATGGTTTGGACTCATATGGGTGAACACCGAGTTATCTTCCTAGCATAAAAAACTGAAGGAGTTAGTGAGATCCGAAAAGCACAATAGATATTATGAGAGTGATAGGGGAGGAAACTCCTAAAAAGGGAAAGTGGTAACCACTGTTAATTTCTTATGCCTTGTTTTGAATTCTTGTATCATTTTCATACTTTTGTTAGCTTTGTTTTTATTCTGTCTTGTTTTGTTAGATTTTACTGTGTCTGATGGTATGAGCAGCTACTTTGAAGGTAACGGGATGAATTATGATAACCATTGTTGATTTCCTATTGCTTTGTTTTGAGGTCCTATAATGCTTTCATTCTTTTGTTTTGATTAGCTTGTTCTGTTTTGTTTTCTTTGATTTTATTATGTGTGAAGGTATGGACAGCTATTTTAAAGAAAACAAGAGACATTTATGGTAGCCATTATTAATTTCCTCTCATCTTGTTTTGAAGACCTGTAATGCTTTCATTCTTTTGTTTTGATTGGTTTTGTTGTTTTGTTTTGTTTGATTTTATTGTATGTGATGGTATGGACAGCTATTTTGAAGAAAATGAGAGACATTATGGTAAAAAAAAATATGCCAGGGATCATGGTGCATGCCCATAATCCCAGCACTTGGGAGGCTGAGGCAGGAGGATCACTGTGAGTTTGAAGCCAGTTTGAACTGCATAGTGAGATCCTGTCTCAAACACACACACTTGGGCTAGAGATATAGCTCAGTGGCATAAGTGTCTGCCTGGCAAGCTTGAGGTAGTGAGTTTGATCCCCCGTACCAAAAAAAAAAAAAAAGACTAAGGATAATGATCTCTGCGGAAGGACGGTGATGTAGGGACAAAGAAAGACACTTACAAGTAGTAAATAAGTGACTACATCTAAAATAACATTAACTATATAAAATAATAACAATAAAGAGGTTAAAACAACATACGGACTAATGTAAAAATCAAAAACAACATAGAATTTGGGAAGGAAATACCTAGAATTAAAATGTACTGGGGTGCTTGTATTATCTGAAATGAGGGTCCAGGGACTGGCTAACCACAGACTGGGAGGTAACTATGCCTGAACTGCTGCTATAACTTTTAACATAGAAGAGATAGCATTGATAGCTTTTAAGTGCTGAAAACAAATTAACAGGGAAATAATGCCATCAAAATCTTACTCAAAAAAGGGAGGAAAGAGAGAAAAACAGTGATACAAATTCAAAGTACCAAATAAGGTGATAAACTTAAATACAAATATATCAACAATACATGAAAAGTAAGTGAGTTAAAGCTGGGCTTGGTGGTACACACCTGTCATCACACCACTCAGGAGGCTGAGGCAGGAGTGTCTCCATGAGTTTGAGGCCAGCCTAGGATACATAGTAAATTCAAAGCAAGCCTGAGCTACATGGTGGTTCACCCTGTCTCAAAAAAAGAAACAAACAAAAGGTAAATTAATACTCCAGGTCAAAAGATAAAGATGGTAATACTGGGTTAAAAAACAGTTGAACTACAAACAATATCTGTTTATGAAAGACACCTCTAAAATTTAGAGACACCAAAAGATCCGAAAAGGTAAAAAAATATATACCTGGTAGGAATTTAGCAACAAAACAAAACAAAGCAACCACCATCAACAACCAAAAAACCCAAAACAAGTGGATATACGTTGCTTAACACAAAGTAGATTTTGAGATGTACTACTGGAGATTTTTTAAAAATCACCTAGAAAGTGGAATTTACCGGAATTATACAAAAATTTTGGATTTCTGTGTTTCAGCTAGCACAGCGTTATGGTTTAGATCAGGTGCGCCCCCCCCCATGTGCTCAGAGTGGGGCTAAGATTAGTGAACTGCAGATGACTTGCTTTTAGGAGGCAGGACCTGGTTAGGGGCAGGTTGTTGGGGGCGTGGCCTGGAAGACAGGTTCAGGGTTGGTCCTTCTAGTGGTGTTTTCTGGCTGCCTCTGTGTTGGTAGCTTTGTTCCGAGACATCCCCTCTGCCACATGGAGCCAGCCAAGCAGGACTGAACCCTCTTATAACCATGATCCCAGATGAACCTATGCTTTACTTTGTGAGTGCTAGGTACTGTGTCTTAGCAATGAGAAAAGTGACCCAGACATACAGCATCAAAATAGGAAAAAAATAAGTTTAGGCAAAAACTTGACAGAACAGAACAATAAATGTAAAAATTTACAATCAAATCAGGAAGTTTTTTGGTTTGTTTTCTTGAGACTGGGTCTTGCTAAATAGTCCAGGCTGGCCTTAAACTTTCTGCGATCCTCCGGCCTCAGCCTCCCGAGTGCTGGGATAACAGGTGTGCATCATCCCTGGTTCAGAGTGAGAAATTTTATATAACTTTCTCATTAACTGATAGGAGTTATATCACAAATGATCTGGAAAATTTGAATGACACAATTAACAACATGAACTGAAGGCAAAAAATGAAGTAAAGACACTTATACAAAGCCTGGATAGCAGACACTGTTTTCAGGAAGATGGAACATTTGGAAAAGCTGGCCACATATTGAACAGTTAGGCAAGTTTTCATATTTAAAGACTGATGCAAAATGTCTATTATTCAATCACAATTTTGCTAAACATCAACCTGAAAAAGGTACCTAGAAAAGTCCCATGTTCTTAGATACTAAGAAATATACATCTTGGGCCGGGGATATAACTCAGCAGGGCAGCACCTGCCTGGCAAGCACAAAGCCCTGAGTTTGACTTCCAGTACTAAAAAAGAAAATAGTAAAACAGAGAGAGAGAGAGAGAGAGAGAGAGAATTATACATCTATCTATCTATCTCTATCTATTTATCTATCTATCTATATCTATCTATCTATCTATCTATCTTTTTTCTAAATAACCTACAAATCAATAATATAATGAAACAAATGATAATAAACCATGTATATTACAATTCAGGCAGCTGGGCTGGGGATTTAGCTCAGTGGCTTAAGTGCCTGCCTGGCAAGCACAAGGTCATGAGTTCGATCCCTGCTACAAAAAAAAAAAAAAAAAAAATTCAGGCAGCTAAACCAGCATTTATAAAAAAAACAGTTTTCTAAGTTTTTATGGACTTTATTACAAAAAATCAAAGGAGCTAAGAATCCACCTTATGAAATTAAAAAAAAAAACTGGATGGAAGAACTCCATGAGAGAACAATATAAACAACACCAAACAATAGTTTTACTAGGAATCAAACCCATGACCTTGGACCTGCCAGGCAGGCACCGTACCACTGAACTATATTCCAGGCCATTTTTTTTTTCTTTTCTGTGCTGGGAATTGAACCCAGGGCCTCATGCATACTAGACAAACACTTTATCATTAAACTACGTCCCTAGCCATTTTTAATTGTAGTATAAAAAGAGAAGCATCTAGAAACAACACAAAGAAAATATGGGCAAGGTTTCTACTTAGAAAAGTATAAAACCTTGAGAGAAATTACACATAGAACAAACAGGATAAAACATGCTACACTAACTTAGAGATTCCAGGCCATCCTGACAGCTGCACTGTGACAAGCGTAATTCTGAAACTTATGTGGCAGTGCAAAGGTCAACACCAGTGAAGACATCTTGAGATAGAAGAACCCGCTCTACCAGATATCAAGCTCACAGATCTGTAGTAATCAAGATGGTGAAATTTTAGCACAAGGAGAAATACCCGGTCCAGTGGAATAGAACAGAATCCACAACACATGGCTGGAAAACGATTTTTTAAAGAAAAAACAAGCGAGCTGTGGTGGTGCTCTCAGGAAAGTGAGGCGGGAGGTTTGCTGCAAATTAGAGGTCAGCCTGGGCTGCACAGTGAGTTCAAAGCCAGCCTGAACTACATATTGAGACCCTGTCTCAAAAAACCATAAAAAGAAAAGATGTCAGAACATGAAAAAGTCACCAATGAATGGGAGACTATATTTGTAACATATTTTAACCAATAAAGGACAGGATACAGAAAATAAAGAAGTTACAAAACCTGAAGAAGAGAAGACTCAGAAAAAGATGCAGTAGACTTAGGACTTAATAACAAAACAAATCAATCTCATTCGTAACCAGGGAGATGCAAATTAAAATGATGAGATATTTTTAGAGTGGGTAAATATCTGAGTATGGGAGGGGAATCTACCACTAAGAGCTTTTACTCATTGCTAAAGGAAGCACAATACAAGATAGCCACTCTAGAAAACTGTCACACTTCATACAAGCATATCATCTGTCTAATAATATCATGCCTGGGATATGGGCAAAAATCCTGAAGAAATTATGTACATATCAGCTGTGAGACGAGTTCTACAGTGTTTACTACAGCATTGTTCATAATACTGCAATTTGGAAGAAATCCAGTAACAACAGAAGTAATAATTTATGATCTGTAAATACAGTGGATGCATAGCAGCAGTGATGAATGGACCCTGTCACATGCACCATTATGCGTTAATTTTACAAATACAGTGGTACTTTGGTTCACTAGTGTTTCTTTCCATGATTCTTGTGGCAAACCAAAATGATTACGATCAATGTTCCCCTCATTGGGAAATTTGACTTGGTTCTCATCCAACTTGGTTCTCATCCAACTCTGGTAGTTTGCTACCAGAATCATGGAAATAGTTAAGCTCGTGGACTGAGGTACCGCTGTGCAATTTGAAGTTCTGGAAGGATACGGATTTTTGAGGGACATGGGTTATGGGTTGAACTATGTGTCCCGGCCCTGGTGATATTATTTGGGAAGAGGGTCTTTGTAGTTATAGTCAAGGTTAAGATGAAGTCATTAGGGTGGACCTTAGTCCAACATTATTGATGCTGTTATAGGAAGAGGAGGAAACACAGAAACAGATGCAGAAAAGAGAGTCCCATGTAGGAGTGGAGGAGACGGGAGGGACTGTTCCAGAGCCCAGAACACCAAAGCCCGCCAGCAGTACCATCAGCAGATTCTGCTCCAGTATTGAGCGAGAGGGAGAGAGAGAGGGAGAGACAGAGACAGAGACAGAGAGACAGAGAGAACACCCTGCTAATGAGTCGATTTCAGACCTCCAGCCTCTGGCCCTGATGGAAAATAAAGCCCTAAGCGCTAAGTGGCTCACTTTGTACGCTCTGTCACGGCAGCTCTCAGAAAGAAACCTCTAACACACAGATAGATGCATCAGGACGTGTTCCAGCTTCTGTTTCCCCTTTTCCAGTCTTTCTTTCATTTGTCATTTCCTGCCTTCTTTGGAATTCACTGGGATATTTTTTCTACTTCATATATTTTCTCTGCTAGTGTATACTCTCCAACTCCTTACTACCTTTTGAAATAATACATTAGAAACTTCTGCTGTCAAATGTGAAAGTCCAAAGAGAATCAATTTCTTCGTCTTCCCAAATTATATAAAGACACCATACTTTTAAGTTTCATCACTTCTTTCCTCATATGTTATTGTTGACCAAGATATTCATTTTGTGTTTTAAACAGTAAGTTACACTTTAATAATGTATTATGTGGCCAATGATTTTTAGGTTTACTTTTCTGTGGCTTTAAACAGTTGTGAGTGGCAAATAGGAAAAAATTGCATCTTGAACATTTATGGAGCTGCTGAGGGGGCGGCAGGGTCCTCTGACTCTTGAGTCTTTGCAGGAAGACTTAGAGACTGCGTTCATTACAGGGAGAGAAAACTGGAACTCGTCACATTTTTGATGGTCAAAAAGCAAGGGGACATCTGGATCTGAACCAGGGACCTCTTCAGCTGCAGGCAAATGCTCCACCCCTGAGCTATAACCCCAGCTCTGCTAGAGGGGCTCAATTAGCATCTTTTCTCTGTGCAGCCATACCCAGTGCTTCTGCCCCAGTTGCCACTCCCGGCCAGCTCCCTCAGTTGCCAGACCCACTTCTCCCCTAAACATCTCCATCTGCCTTAAAGGAGACAGTAGGTTCCCTTTTCCACAGCTCTGCAGTCTGTGCACACTTGGCTTTGCCTGAGGGCAGGGTGTGGGGGAAGTAGTTCCCTGACTGCTGGAAGGAACTGTAGGAACACCTATGTTCTGGGTGTTGTGTGGGCATTTGCAAAATACTCAATGGCTTGGCCACACCTGCAATACCTCAAAGATAGAACATACAGTGTCTGGATACCAGGTTATGGCTCTCCCCACCCAGTCACACCCTAGGATGCCAGCTGAACCTCTCTCTTTGGTACCACAGCACCACACATTCAACCGTTTTATCTGCCGCGTGAGATGAGCCCTGTGAAGAAGTGACTCAAGCTATGATTTTTTTCTAAGCTCAGAGTCCATTCTTCTGTGTTCTTCTTCGTGACACTGGGTTGTGGGCTCCTAAAATCACACCTGCCTTTTGCTGCTGGCTTTCTGACTTGTCAGTATGGCTGCAGAGGGACTGGAGGTCAGGGCAGGGGGACACTTTCTTTCTCCTCAATCTGGGTTTTGTCCATGTCACCTGAAAGTGACAGTTCAGGCCAGCAGCAACAGTGGCCGCAGCCCATACCTTGGTGTTCCTAGATCAGAGACAGGCCCTGGCCCGCAGACACGCCCTCAAACTTGTAGGACCACAAAGACTGCTGCCAGGGGTGGCAGCAACTTCCTGAAGGTACTTTTAAGAGGTTGCTTAGTTTTCTGTCATTACTTTTCCTGTCTCCACCTAAGACAAATTGACATCTTAAATCCCAGAACCACAGAATGTGACATTTAAAAACACAGTCATTGCAGATGTCATTAGCTAAGATGAAGTCATTCTAGACTAGGGTGGGCCCTCGATCCAAAATGAGGAGGAGAGTGTGACACGCAGGGGGAAGGTGGCCACTTGTGAAGACAGAGGCAGACCGGAGAGATCATCTAGAAGTCAAGGAATGTTAAGGGCACACAACAGACACTGGAAGCTGGAAGAGGTAAGAAATGATTTCCCTGAGTCTTCAGAAGGAGTACAGCCCCGAGGAGTGTGGCTTCAGACTTCCAGAAGCCAAGAAAATATGTTTCTGTTTATTTATACTACCTATCTTATGGCCCTTTGTTAAAGGCAGTCCTAAAAAAATCATATACTGGGCCGGGTATAGTGGTGCACTCCTGTAAACCCAGCACTTGGGAGGCTGAGGCAAGAGGATCACTGCAAATTCCAGACCAGCCTGAGCTACAAAGTGACCTCAAGGCCAGTTTGAACTGCATAATGAGATACTGTCTCAGAAAGACAAAAACAAACAAACAAAACCCCCCTGATATACTGGCTAGGAATTATGTTTATTGAATTCTCTCTGTTAAAATAACTGATGTGGTTTTTTGTTGGGGACTGCAAATCCACAATGGATAACTTTGCATACTTCCCTGAGGGATAAAATGGAGGCTTGGGACCATCAGGACCACCCATCTGAGACTTCCCTTTGACGCTTCTAGCACAAGACTATCTACATCCTCTTGAGCCAGCCCAGGACTATACTTTTCCATTAAGTCATAAACCTGTGAGTCTTCTGCCAAATCGGAATCTTTTGCTAGCCCTTCCTACCCCCGTATACACCCAATAAATACGGGCTGTTTTGGAGTGTCAGGAGAGGACTCATCTGGAGACATTGACTTCCCAACCGCAGGTGTTACTAACTTAGCTGCCATTTATTTTTTCACCGTACCCTTAACACAGAAAATCAGGCATCTTTGCCTGCTGGTTATTTTCCTCCAAACCAAACCTTGAATGATGGAGAAACTGTTACTAGTAGGTTACCAGAAACAGACCTTCAAAGAGGGCACTGGAGATAGATCAGTCTTGTTCCTGGTCTTTGCCACAGAGCCCAGTGCTTGACTTGATCCTGATCCCAGGGAAGTTCAGTAGGCTCTGGTCAGTCCCTTCCTGTGAGGAGACACATGAATGATCTCTATGATCAAGGATAACTTGGTTGTGTCAATTAGGCTCAAAGGGAGCAGCAGACAAAACAGCTTCTCTGAGAGTCCCTGTCCAGAGGATGAAATATATGAGGAAAACAAGAAGGAAGCAAGTGAGTCCCTTGGACCTAGTAAGAATCTGAAGTGAAAATTGAAGCCCACAGAGAGAGTAAAAGAAAAACTTCAACGAAGACGAAGGCGGTAGCTGGCAGTGACTTCTGCCTGAGACAGGATTCACTGCAGGAGATGAGGTGTTCAAACCTGGGGATGTGTGGTCATGGAGACAGTGACAGCTGGCGACCCCAGGCGCCTCTGTAGAGATGCAGCAGTGGAGGGGAGCCGTGGACATGGAGGACTGCACTGGCTGGTGGCGAGTGCAGAGGACTCGGTCTTCCTGTGGGAGGAGAGTGATTAGCTGGGAGCCATTTTGGAATCGAGCAAGATAAGCCCAGAATCCAGAACTGCTTCCAGCTTCCTCTAGCAGCTCCTAGCTGAGCATGAACCCTGGAAATTTCTTGGACTGCGGCATGCCCAATGAGTCTGGTCTCAGAGCAGGCCTGCTGAGATTACCCACCACTCCGTCATAGAGAAACTGCTGGCTTGCTGGGATAGATCGGCGTGATTCAGGACTGTCTCCATAGGCTGCCTCCTAGTGAAGCCAGAGAGAATCTTGGAAGTGGACTGTTTGTTTTTCTTTTTCTTTGTTTGTTTTCTTTTCTCTTTCTCCTTCATTGTTTTTATATGAGTGTGAAAGTGGTTGCTAACCTCTTTGTGGATGTGGTTCTGTTCTGTTCTTCCTTTTATCTCTTCCATCTCTTTTACTTCAGTCTTCTGCACCAGTTTCTTCAAGTTGGCGTGATCCCCCTTTGTCCTCCAACCTTACTAATAATCTCTTTGTCTTCTTTCACTTAAGTATCTTCTCCTTAATTCATTTTAAATTTTAACCCTGAGGGGAAAGTTGACACATTACAGGCTTATAATTGCATATAAGTATTGCATATTTTGTTATATAATCACAAATCTAGTTCATAGGGTTAAAAGTTGCAAATTAAGGGTTATTTCAGTTTGTTGCTTTCTAGCCTCTGTTTGATGCTATTGATAACACTATAGCCAAAATTGACATAATTGTTAAAAACAGCTATTGGTCCTGATAATCCATGACTGAGATTAACTAAAGGTCACAGAAAATACAGTGGCACAGTGCCAAAGAACCAGGGACCAGGCCAAACAAGCAACAACTTCTCATCTCCAATGAACTGAAGGTGTAAGATCTTCCAACAGATTCAAAACCCAAAAACCAGCTACACTTGGAAGATACCTCAAAGAGGTAATCATCATACAAGTGTCCTAAATACTACCAATAAAGCAATCCACCATAGGCAACTTATAAGCATCACCCCAAGAATTAAACTTAAAAAGAGAGGAAATAAAATAAGACATTTAAGCAAAACGCAAACTCAGACATCCAGTTGACCAAAGGCAAATCCAGGGGCCAATGAAGTGGGACAGTCAATGAAGTGAAAGCCCCCTACCAGGTCTCTGTGAAGTGGAAACAAAAAGGCAATTGAATCAGGCTCTGGAAAAGATGAAATCAGAAATAATATCTCAAATAACTACAGATATAACCAAAATACACACCATACTTAACAATGTTAGAGCAGACACAGACAAAGAAATAGATGAGCTTAAGCAAATGATGGAAGCTCAGCATAAGAAAGAAATGGAATCCATAAAGCAGATTCAAGCAGATATCCAGGAGAATAAAAAGTCCACTAAAAGTATTCAAAGCAGATTAGGTCAATATGAGGACAGGATCTCAGATATTGAAGACAGGTTTGCAGTTAGTGACCAGGAAAAGAAAAATTTCTCAGAAATAGCAAGGGACCATGAGAAATCAATCTAGCAGCTGCTAGATGCGACCAAGAAGAATAATTTAAGATTAATTGGAGTCAATGAACAAGCAGGAGATACCACAAATGACATTAAAAAATGTTCACAGACATCATGATAGAAAACTTTCCTGGTAGAGAAAAAGAAATTGACATACAAATAAATGAGGCATATAGAACTCCAATTAGCAATGATCAAAAACAAATCTACATCCAAGCATAGTCAAGGTTCCAGAAATTCAACACAAGAATTGAATCCTAAAAGCTGTTAGAGAAAAGAAACAAACCACCTATAAAGGAAAGCCCATCAGAATTACAGCTAACTTCTCAGGACAGACCCTTAAGTCAAAGAAAGTTTGGAGTGAAGTACTCCAAGTTCTAAAGGAAAATAACTTTCAACCCAGACTGATGTACCCTGCAAAACTATCTTTCAAAATTGATGGAGAGGCCAGGGATATAGCTCAGTGGCATAAGTGCCTGCCTGGCAAGCACAAAGTTGTGAGCTGGATCCTTGGCACAAAAAAAAAAAAATGATGGAGAAATAAAATATTTCCATGACAAAGAATATCTGAGGAAATTTATGACCACCAAACCAGCACTCTAAAATGTTCTGAAGGACATTCTAGAAAGAGATAATAAGGACTACAGTTCCATGAACCCCAACAGAAGAAATCTGCCAGGGAAGGCAAACAATTAGAGGGAGGGGAAAAAAGGAAGCCAACCAAAGGAAAATAACATGACAAGGACAAGTCAATGCATATCAGTTATAACCATGAATGTTAATGGTCGCAATTCACCAGTCAAGAAACTCAGACTGGCAGAATGGATCAAGAAGCAAGATCCAACAATATGCTGCATACGAGAAACAAAGAAATTCATAGACTGAAAGTCAAAGGATGGAAAACAATTCTCCATGTGACAGGAACCCAGACAAAAGCAGGGGTAGTTATTCGATTTGCAGACAAAGCGCATTTCAAGCCAAGACTGACTAAGAGAGATAAAGAAGTTCACTACATCCTTGTAAAGGGAACAATCCAAGGAGAAGAGATAACAATCATAAATATGTATGCAACAAATACCAGTGCACCCAGTTATATAAAACAATTATTAATGGACATGATAAATCAAATAAACTCGAATACAATTGTATTGGGAGACCTCAATACCCACTGTCACAAAAGACAGATCAACTAGACAAAAAATCAATAATGAAATATTAGAACTAAATCAAACTTCTGAACAAATGGACCTCATAGATGTCTATAAAGTGTTCCAGCCCACAACATCAGAATACACATTCTTCTCAGCTGCACATGGGATGTTTTGCAAAACAGATCAATTAGAAAGAAAAGAGGTTTTTTGAAGAGTAAACCTAGATTTGAACCAGAGACCTCTTGATCAGCCCTACCCCTGAGCTGTGCCCCCTTTTACTGAGTGGTCTGTAATCAGTGTTTCTCCATTTGTGCATACACACACTCACCCTCCCTCTGCAGACAGCTGCTCCTCTGTAAATGGACCTCCCAGTACTGTAACTATCCTCCCCTCCCAAAAAGATACCACTGTTTCTTGGTACCAGCTTGGAAGGTCACATTTGAACCAACAAAGTCTGTACCTAGCTCGATGTTCAGACAAAAGGCAAAGGCCAGGAGGGATATGCTGCTTTCTGCGCGAGAACCAGACCTTTTTAGTTGATTTCATTAGCTAATACCTCATGGCTTGAGATTAAAGTGACTCTTCCCACCTCTCCTTCAAGTTCCACATCTGTTTAAGGCACTCAAGTTTCAAACTGTATTGCAGCTTTCTGTGTCACGTTACCTGCCCTTTGCAAAGCAGATTCACTGTGCTTTGGTTACCACTTTGGCCCGCTGCAATTTTACTACTTTCTTAAATCCAGTGAGAAAGAACACACATGTGTATGTACACACACACACACACACACACACACTCGCACAGAGCAAGCTGCACATAGCAAGGTTATTATTCACAGGTAGGCAGCACAGGACAGCAGAAAGCTAGAGTTGACATCTGCCAGTCCTCTAAGACTCAGGCAAGCTGCCCGAGGTGGATGAATCTCGCCAATGCAGGACTTGCTAAAGCTTCAGGTTCCTAGGAGGGGTGAGTCCATATTAGGGACATATTGCTGCATAACAAAACACTTCCAACCTTGGCAGCTTGCAGCAACAAATGCTGACTACTCCTATGTTTTCAGAGACCCAGGAGTCTGGGGATGCCTGAGCTGGGGGGCTCTGGTTCTAGGTCTCTTGTGAGGCCGCGAGTGTGCCATTGCCTGGGCTGTCACCTTCTGAGGATTTGACGGGGGCTGGAGGGCCATTCTAAGGTGGCTCACATTCATGTTGGAAGAGGCCTCGGGGTTACATCCAGTTGCTAGGAGCCAGCTGGAAATGAGAGGTTACTGTCCTAAGGGGTGACGGCTCACTCACTGGTGCATCCTGCATCTTTTTTTTTTTAATATACATATACATAGGTTGTTTCTTTCAGCTTCTCACACTAATGAGACAATATGATGTTTATACGTGTCTGATTTATTTCACTAATGAGTATGGTCTCAAGTTGCATCCATTTACCTATAGAAGTCTCCGGTTTATCTTTCTTGATGGCTGAGTAGTACCCCATTGTATAAAAATACCACATCTTTTTTTTTAAATCCATTTCTCAGTTGATGGACACTTAGGTTGTTTCCAAGATCTGGATATTACAAATGGTGATGCTATAAACATGGGTGCACATATATTGCTGTGGTGTGATGTTTTTCTTTTGGTAACAGCTAGATTGAATGGAACCTCCAATACTAGTTTTTTGCGGAATCTCCACACTGATTTCCACAGTGGTTGCACCAGTCTGCATTCCCACCAACACTGGAGAAGGGTTCCTTTTCCCCACAGCCCCTCCAGAATTTGTTATTGGTTGATTTCTTGCTAATAGCCATTCTTTTCTGGGCACCCTGCATCTTGCATGTGAAGGAAAGAAGTTCCCCTGGCAACGTAACAGCAGAGAAACAGAAAGCTGCATGGTGCCTGCCTCTGTGCACGTGCTGTAGAGAGTGGGCTTGGCCTAGGGCAGAGCTGCCGAACTGTGGGGTCTGAAGTAACAAAAGCACTTTTCCCTGGACTGTTCCGCATTGTTACCGGGAAGCTGAGAGGGCCATAGTACCACTACGGGCAGAGGGTTCTTTTGCTCAACTTAACACTGATCACAAATAGGCAAAGTATCAACAACTCTGAGTTTTGAATGTCAGTGGCTTTTAGTCATGGTGGCCTCAGCCACTGTCCTGACAGCTGGAGCCAGCTGCTGCAAGCCTCGGGAACTGTCCTGGCCAGCTGTGATGGTGGCTCCCAGCAATTCTCCATCGCTCTCTGCCATTATCTGTCACTTGGTGCCTTCAGTGTTAGCAGCCACTTTCAGAACCAGGGTTTTTTGCCTGCCATCTCTTAACTCAGCATGCTCTACTCAGGATAGAAATCGTAAGTGGCAGGGGCACGCTGTTGAGAAGAGGCTTTAGTAGGAGTTATGCTGTAGCATGAGGGGGAACGAGGCATAAGCTGACCCTCTAAGGATGCAGGGAGGTTGTTTTTATAGGATGAAAAGTGAGCTCGTGCATGTGTGGTGTGGATACCTTCTGCTTAGTCATGGACTGAGGCGGGGTGCCTCATTGACTGAGAGGGCTGCAGAGGGGCAGAGCCTTCCAGAGGGGCTGCAAGGAGGAGTCATCTGGAATGGATGCCGTAATGAAGCCTGGTGCAGCCAAAGTAAGTGTTTTAGGAAAGTGCTATGGGTGTCTGATGTAGCTGTGGCCAGATGCGGGGAAGAAAGAAAAATGACAGAGGATAGATAGATAACACCTCCTGTTTCAACCAAGCACCCAGCTGACTCCCAGTCAGGAAACGGCCTTGTTAGAGCGGTCATCTTTCAATGAGTGTCTCAGAGCTACCGGGCGTGGGGCTGAGGTGTTGTGGAGAGTGGAAGTGCATGAACTTCAGAGTCCTCTCTACTGGTTTTTGCTCTGAGGCTTAAATGAGATGGAAACATGTCTTTCTTCTATGAAGGATGGCTGGTGGGGAAGAGACCCTGGCTGGCGTGGCAACTCCAAGGTTTCTAGGGGCATAGGCTCCTTATATTTCTCTGGTCAGCCTTCCTTACAAGGTGGGCCCCAACATCAAAGTGGGCAGTTGATGCTCCAGCCATCACAGCTATGTTTCCAACAGGAAGAAAGAAAGGAGTGAAGGCCCCAAAGAGACACATGTTCCTCTTTTCTTGAGTTTTCCCAGAAGTCTTATCAGATGACTGTTTCTTAACCTTCATTTGCTTCACCTAGCTAAAGACAGGGAGGAGTCATGGTCTTTAGCAGGGAACATAACTGCTCAGTACAAAAAATGGAATCAACAAGCACCTCCCTGAAGTTCCATCTATGAGGAGCTATTATATGAATATTTAATGTATTATATGAATATTAAATGTAACAAAATACATTTCTCAGGTGATGAGCCCATATGTTTTCACTTCTATTTGATTACCAGAAAGCTATAAGATATCCTATGTATTTCACAGTAGTGGTCCCTCCTACCCAAAGCTCTCTGGATTAAATTATTATTATTATTATTATTATTATTATTTTGGTATTTGGAATTGGAGTCACAATCTCATGCTTGCCAGGAAGGCACTATGCCACTGAGCTGTATCCCCAGCCCTGGAATAGATTATGTACTACATTTCCTAGACATTTGGCTCATACATTTTCATACTCATTTTACTGGTTAGAATTTTATTATGACGTTTATTGTGAGCCGCCACAGATCCTACAGTTTAACAGCCAGCATGGTGTAAACAAATAAAATCAGGATGGTAATAATTAGGCATAAGAGAGCGTAGAGAAAGCTTAGCACAGATTACCTCTCCTCTAGGAAATGACTCTGGCTTACAAGGCAGAACTGAAATTCGAGAAGCGTCACTGTGGAAGCACTTCAGTCTCCCGTGGTTGGAAAATTTGGTGGTTTCCTAAGTCTGCATACCCAGATGTCTCAGTTGCTTTCTCCTTGCTAAGACACGATGCTGAATACCCACACTTCAAAGGGGCAGAGGGTCACTCTGGCTCACAGTTGGTAGAGGTTTCAGTTGGTTGTCAGTTGGCTCCAGGGCAGGGCAGCGGACTGAAGGGCCTGGTGGAGGAGCAGCTGCTCCAGGCAGGACGGGGATAGGAAGCAGAAAGAGACACCGAGGGAAGAGGGAGGAGGATAAACCCTTCCTGGCTACAGCCCAGTGACCCACCCCCACCGGGAGACCAGGCCCTACCTCCCACCAGGACGTCTGCTTTAAACCGCCACCATCAGTGGCTTCCAAAAGCCGTTCCAAAGAGCTCACGAGACTCTTGGGGGACATAAACCATGAACAAGATAAAAGAGGGGCTGCACTCGTAGTGATAGAAAAAGGGCAGCCATAGGGGGCACCCGGACTTGAACCGGAGACCTCTTGATCTGTAGTCAGACACTCTACCCCTGAGCTATACCCCTAGCTCTGTAGCTGATGTCAATAATGATACTTTATTTCCACTACGCCTGAGGCTCCCTGGGCCGCTCTGCAGCACAGCCTCCTCCACAGAGGGCAGCCCTGTTGCACTCCTGAGCACCCGCTCCCCCCTGCTTCCTACCCCTTATTATCGCCATCATCATTTTTATTGGCTATCTAAAATGTCTCTTAATAACTAACATGCTTCCTTCTTTCTTTTTCTCCACCTCCTACTCTCTGTCTTGATTTCCTTTTTTAGGAAGATCTGGGCCAACCAGGAAATTCTGAGGGTCTCCTCTCCCCCAGGGAGGCACAGGCTGAATAAACTGCGACTACAGCCTGGCCTTTTAGGAGAAGAGCAAGTCCAGATGTGACCACACCTGCAAGACCTAGGATTGGATGTTGCTGCTTTTCTGGAACCCAGGGAGCCCCGTCTTGACAGTAACAAGCATCCCAATTTTGGCCACGTTGATTCTGTTTCTGTTTTGAGCCCTTCTTGATTTTGATACGCTATTGAACAGGGTTTTCTATCACTTTGTTCAGATTATGCTGTATAAATAATAGCTTCCTTATAGATTTCTCTTTAGAATATTCTTTTTATTTTTTAATTTTTATTTCAGGATTATGCAAACTTCCTAGGATGATTCGATGGGATTTTCATAGTTTCCCATGCCCTGGAATATTATGTATTCCAAGACACAAGAGTGGTCTATTCCTAAATTGGGGAAAGTTTCCTATAAGCCTCTAGTGTGTGGTTCCTTGGTGAGGAAGAACTCTTTAATTGTACCATAAATGTGTTGTCATTATTGGCCTACTGAAGGATTCCCTTCTCCTTCTCCTTCTCCTTTTCTCCTTCTCCTTTTCCTTCTCCTTTTCCTTCTTATTCTCCTCCTTCTCTTCTTCCTCTTCCTCCTCCTCTTCCTTCTTCTTCTTCCTCTTCTTCTCCTTTTGCTTGTTTTATTTTTTGAGTTACAGGTAGTTCAGGCTGGTCTTGAACTCACTATGTAGTTTAGGATTGTTATATTTTTTAGGATTGTTATATTTTCTTGATGAATTAATCTTTGCATCATTATGAAACAGTAGGGCTGATAATTTTTCCTTATTCTGAAGTATTTATTCTGCTAAAATAACTTCTCTGTCCTTCTTTCTTTCTTCTATTTATTTCCTTTTTTTCTCTTTGTTTTTTTTTCCTTTTTCAATCCATATTATTTCAAAGAGAAAAAGATAAATCAAAATAAAATAAAATTTCAAAACAGGTCAATCAGGGTTTCTTTTATTTAAAAATGTTGTTTTTGGTCTAGCTATATACTTCAGGCTGGCCTTGAACTCACTATGTAGTCCCAGCTGGCTTCAAACTCACAGCAATCTTCCTGCCTCAGCCTCCTGGGTACTGGAATTATAGATGCATGCCACCAAGCCCAACTCTCCATTTTTCTTTTATTTAATACATTTGGAATTTTATGTTGTACATGTAAAATTGGATGTAAGATTTGATTGTGTTCCTTGAAGGAGTGCTGAGTACTACATTTATACGGCTTTTTTGCTGTATTTATTTATCTATCAGAGACAGGGTCTCTCTAAGTAGTTCAGGCTGGCTTTGAACTCATAATGACTCTCCTGCCTCAGTCTCCAGAGTGCTGGGATTACAGGTATGTGCCACTGCACTCAGTTGCTGCATACTAGATTTAGTTATACTCCTTTAAAGAGTGTTTGACTTTGTTCAGGCATGAGCATAAATAACTTGGTTATTGGTACTGTTTGTTTGCCACACACTTGCACCTCCCACAAATCCAAAAGCAATAGTGTCAGCCGACCACGCTCTGGTGCTTTCACAACTGAAGCCCAAGTACTAAACCCTCTCTCTTTTTAAGTTTATTATCTCAGGTATTTGTTATGATAGTGGAAAATGAACTGATGTAACTGCTACGGCATGACTCTTCCAAAGACCTTACTCAATGTCTTGTTTTGTTTTGCTTGTTTGAGACAAGGCCTCACTATGTAGCCCAGGCTGGCCTCAACTGCAGCAGTCCACTTGCCTCAGCTTTCCAGGTGCTGGAACATAGGCGTGTACCACCATGCCTGGTTTAATTACAGAGATTTTTTTTTTAATTTTTGTCCTGCTGACTATTGGTGCTTTTGTTGTGTTCATTTTTTGCTCCTGGATTTACAGGCTCCTCTTTTGTCTAAGAAGACTTCTAAGATTTCTCTGGAGAGCCAGAGATATAACTCAGAAGTGCAGCAACCTGCCTGGCTAGTGCAAGGTCCTGAGTTTGAGTCCCAGCATCCACAAAAATAAATAAATAAATACATACATACATACATACATAAAATCATCATATTAAAAAAATTTAAAAATGATTTTTCTGCAGTCCATGGGAGCAGGAGAGGAGAGCAAAAACTCTAGACCCACTATAAACCATTCAAGGTACACCCAGATTTGAACTGGCAACCTCTACAAACTGCAGTCAAACACCCTACCCCTCATCTATACCCTCCTTGAGGGTAAAAGGCAGTAACTTGCTACTCTTAATGCTGCAGCCAAGTGTCACTCAGCCATACCTGTGTCTGGGTCCTCATGGTCCTGATTCACTCAGAGTCAGGTCCTAAACACTGGCCAACCTCCACCACCAAAGTGCCTCCTGAGTCCCCTCCTCCTGCCCCTTTGCCCTCAACCTCCAGCGCTGTCCTGGTTGTGCCTTCAGGGAGGCTCGCTGGTCCAGCCTCCTCTGCATTGTCCCTCCTCAGCCCAGGCTCAGGGAGGCTCAGGCCACTTGGACGGTGAGACCTAGGGTTTGGCCTCACCAGCTGGAGGTGACATTCTGTTGCCAGAATGAGCAAAGGCTATGGGCAGCAGAGTAGTTGACAGAACAGCCCAGGAGGCTGGGAAAGAAGGCACCCTCAGAGCTGCCTCATGCAGGAGCTGTGGCAAGATATGGACACCCCAAGCCACCATATTCCACAGCCCCAGCGCCCCAGCTTGGCAAGCTCCTCTGCCAGCCCTGCACTGCGGAGCCTTGGATGGTGCCACCCTCCAGTGCCCTGGTTGTTAATCCTTGTGACCAAGGATTTCTCTTTCAGACAGTTTATGCAGCCCTCGTTTTGCCTTTCAGCTTCCTCTTCACAGAAGATAGCCTACAATATGTGCAATGCTCTCTAGTCCCAGAAGGAGGGACTAGAGAGACAGAGGTGAGGCGATGATTAAACCAACAGCGGTAGAGATTTTTCTAGAAATGGTATGGGACACAAATTCTTAGATTCATGAAAAATCAATCAATGATTTATATAAAATTGTAGAGAATGCAAGGTGGTCTATTATGATAGAAAATAGATCAGTGACTGCGGTGAGCTAGAAGGTATTACAAAAGAGCACAGGTAAACTGATGGGGGTGACAGATTATTCCTTCAGTGTCTTCATTGTAGTGATGCTTTCATGGTTTCATGCATGTGCAGAAAGTTGTTGAACTGTACATTCAAATAAATGCAGAGTACTGTATGTCAAAAAAGAAGAAAATCAATCAAAATAATTCTATGCCTGTATCACAATGAAATATACACACACACACACACACACACACACACACACACATACATAAATAATATATGAAAGTCTTAAAACCAACCAGAAGGAATAGAAGCCACCTCATAGGGATGTGTTGGATTGACGGCAGACTTCAGAGTATGACGATGGAGACCAGAAGACAGTAGGAAACCCCACTGTGATGATTAGGTGTGAAAAGTACTACTACCACTGTCAACACAGACTAGTCTAACCAGCTGGGATGGTTGATTTTATGTGTTACCAGGCAGGGTAGTACACTCCAGGGGGGGAGGCAGGAGGACTGCCAGGAGTTCAAAGACAGCTTGAACTACGTAGTGGAGACCCTGTGACATGTGTGCCCCTCCTCCCAAGTATATGTCAACTTGAATAGTCCACAGAAATGCCCAGATATTCAGCCAACACTGGGTGTGCCTGTGAGTATGTTTGTTAAGAATGAAGAGAATCTGCCATCCACACTGGCTTCTTAACAGTGATCAGTGCTGAGCCCCTAGTCCAATCACCTTCCAAAGCCCCTCCTATGAGTGCATAAGGCTCCTGGGGACATCTAGTTGCGAACCGTAACAGTGAGGGGACCTTTGGTCATGACCCCTGCACTGGATGGTAGAAGTTCCCTCCTGGTCTGTCTCCTTTCCCCTCTTCAGGAACCTGCAGCCTTCCCAGACAGCTCTGGGGGTGCGGCACCCATTTCCAGGAATCGTCTCTTTTCTTCTTCACGAAGCGCTAAAATAGGTACCTATTGTCCCCAATTTACAGGCGAGGAAACTAAGCTGAGAGCAATTCACTAGCCTAGACAGTCTAACACCAAAGCCAAAATCTGCGATCACATCACAAGAAGCCTAGGAGGCAGGTGGTGAGGATCTCTGCTCTCACAGCAGTGCTAAGGAAACACCTACCAACTTCTTCCTGTCTAAACCAAAAAGAAAAAAAAATTGAGATACAGTGTCTCACTACGTAGTTCAGGCTGGCCTTGAACCCACTGTGTACCTCAGATTGGCCTCTAACTCATGGCGATCCTCCTGCCTCAGTTCCTCAAGTGCTGGGATTACAGGCGTGCACCGCCAAGCAGTCTAGAACATTTCGGCGCCAACTTGTCACAGCTCATTCCTTTAGGCTGAGAAGTCACTATGTGCCACTCTGGGTCACTTCAGCAATCTTACTTGCTCTGGTCTCCCTTGGAATTTTGGCATTCTTTTCAGGTACTAGGAGTGTCACCATCGCAACAGACACCAAAGTAGGATGGCCTCGGAGCAGCAGCATAAGCACTTTTCTTTCTTCTGTAGTCTGTGGGCGGGATGGGTTGCTAAGCACATGCCAGTCAGGAGCTCCCATGGCTGGGCTCAGACTGGCGAGAGCTCGTCAAAGGCAAGGACACTGTCACCATGCCCTGGATGCCAGTGATGGCGCTAGCAAACCAGAAACCACAGGAGCTAAGAGAAATAGCAAGATAAAATTCTCCCACCCCAGAGGCCAGAGAGATAGCTCAATGATACAGCACCTGCCTGGAAAGCATGAGGTTGTGAGTTCATTCCCTGGTACCAAAAAAGAAAAAGGAAAATACCACTGCAATGCTAAGGCTATGCAGGAAGATATGAAAGCAAACTGGGAGCTCAAAATGAAAACAGCATTTACTGAAGAGCAGTTTCTTTCTTATAGATAAAGTATGTATAAAATATGTCTATGAGAAAAAAGTTTTAAAACAACCTTTAATGGAAAATTTCATACAAATAGTGCCCTTCAACCAAATTCAGTGTTGGTGATGAGACTTTTTTTTTCTATCTTTTTGAAACAAGGTCTTGCTATGCAGCCCAGGCTGGCCTTGGGCTCACTTTGTAGCCCAGGCTGGTCTCAAACTTGCAACAATCCTCCTGCCTCAGACTCCCGAGTGCTGGGATTACAGAATGTGCCACCACACCCAGCTTGGTAGTGAGACCTAATGTAGTTCACTTTTTAAATTTTAAACTGTATTTTTATGAAATGAATATTGAATTCACAAAATTCACTTGTGACATAATACTCAAAAGGAACAAAAAGTGTGCAATGAAAATCCTCCCTCTCGTTCATTTATGAGAGTTCTGAGACTAAGGTCAACAGTCAGCATGGAGAGCTGACACTTAGATGGATAAGACAAGGCAACCTAGACCCTCTCAAAAACACAACTAGATAATATGTACATTTCGAGGAAGGATACCATAATAGTACAACAGGGGGCACCCGGATTTGAACCGGGGACCTCTTGATCTGCAGTCAAATGCTCTACCCCTGAGCTATACCCCCCTCTGGAAATTCCAGTGCTCCCAGGTACATTTCACTTCAGTAGCTGCTCCATACTGGTGCAGTAATTATATTGCCTGTGCTTCAGTGAGCAGTTATAATGTGTTAACTGAACTATTTTAAGAGTTTCATTTCAACAATGTAAAAGCCTACTTGTGACATTCATATGAATGACAGTGACACAGGGAATTGAATTGGTGTTGTCCCCAAATCACAATGAACTGACAAAATCAAGAGTTAACCAGCCAACTGTTTATTCTGCCTGGATGCAGCTGCCCCCAGGTGGGCTCCAGGGCTCTGCTGCCTAAGGGCCACCAGTCCTCTTTGCTGTCACCAACCACCCCCTGCTGTGCCCTGCAGGCCTCTGTGTGGCACACAAGCTGAAAGGCTGGTGCTGGCAAGGACTCCACAGAGGCTGTTGGAAGCTGAAACATTTGACTTGAGGTTTTCTAAATGTGTATATTAACGAGCTTTTGTAAGAGGAAGATAGGAAAGGCTCAGAGTCAAAAATACATAAAGTAAGAGGTAGGTGTGATGGTGAAAGCATGTGATTCTGGTACTGGGAAGCTGAGACAGGAGGATTACTGGGAGTTCAGGCCAGCCTGGGCTATAAACCAAGGCCCTGTTACAAAATAATAAAATAAAATAAAATAATAAAATAAAATAATAAAATAAAATACAAAATAATAAAATAAAATACCTGGAACAAGACACATGTAACTTGTGCCTTCAGTTTCACACACTATAAGAACAAAAGAGAGCTGAGGGTGTAGTTTAGTGGTAGAGTGTGTGTAAGTTCTATGTAATGTCCTGGGTTCAATCCCCAGTGCTACCAAATAAATAAATAAACGACAGCAGTAAAATGCTCTAACTATAAAGACAAGATTATTTTAGAAATCTGTACAAATGAAATCAGAAACCTAAGGACATTCAAGTAAACAGGCACTCAGAGGACGCAGTTCGGCCAGATCCACAGGCCGCGGGGAAAGTGCCCGCAGGCGGCCTGTGGTGCAGAGACATCGCCCAGCACTGCTCAGGCTACAGTGTTCTCCCAAGGCGTCGCAGCATGACCACGCTAATCTAAAAGCCTGGGCATACCCGAGCACCGAGCTCGTGAACATAAAGCGGCCATCAAGTGGACCTTAACACGTCCGCCTTAAAAAACGTGGCACCTGTCTCTGAAAAATGGGTAGGAAAACTCTCGGGAGTGTTTGAGAGCTGTGAGCTGCTGGTAGCTGAGGTCACTGCTGGTCCTCATCTCGGTTCTGCTGTCGCAGCTCTGGAGTCTGCACAACCAGGGATGCTTCTGTCCCAGGAAAGGACAGGTCTGTCTGCAGGGGTCTCCGTCAAGCGGGCGCCGCCTCTTCTGGCATCCAGGTGACAAGCTCAGGACAATGGCTGGGGACTTCCAGGCAGAGGTGGACGGCCCTGGAAACCCACACCCCGGGTCCACAGTCTCCAGGGGGGTGCAATTCTCTAGATTCACGGCTGATGGGCCTTGTCGCACAGCTCACAGACCGGCTCCTGTCAGTGGTCAGCACAGCGCTAGGCCCAGGGAGGACTAGACCCAAGATTGACAGTGACAAAGGTCACAAAGTGACGCTTAAGAGTCGTTCCGCTTTTTGTTACCACTGTGCACCTGCACGCCCCAGTGAAGCTCATGGTTCTGAGCAAAACGATGTTTTTTACAGAGAATTTTAATTCTTTTATCAGTACATGTTTGTAGTACATAATGGTAACATTCCTGGTGGAGAGGTGGCACCTGTACATGAAGTGATTTAATTCTTTTTCTATCCCTTCCCCTCCCCTCTCTTCCGCCCCCTCCATTTCTTGGTCCTCTTCACCTTGGCAAGAGATAGATCTCCTTGTTTCCTTTTATTTATCTTTTCTTTTGTTCTTTATTTATAACTTGGGTTTGTTAGAGAAGAGAAATCATGCAGTACTGAAACTTGTGCATCTGATTTGCTCCCCTTAGCATTATGATCTCAAGGTGCATCCATTTCCCCACAAAGGATTCACGTTTATCCTTGATTGCAGAGTACAAAAATAACTTGTAATTGCCGACTGTCTCAGAAGAAAGCACAATTCGTGCTTTTGTTAAAAAAAATCATTATTTTTAGTACATCAACAAATTTCAAAGACAGGCATAGTGGTACATGCCTTGTAATCCCAGAACTCCAGAGGCTGAGGCAGGAGGATCGACTCCAGCTCCAGAATTGCCTGGGCTGCATGGTGGGACTGTCTCAAAAAAACAAAAACCAAAGCAAAGCAATAAGCTAAAATTCAAATTGATTTATGTATCAAAGACTTAGTCATGGGAATACATAAAAGGCATTTGGGTTTGTTACAATTGTAGGTATAATTTTATGATATGATAAATTTTATGTGACATAATTTTATGCTCATTACTAAGCCACTTGAATAAAGAGATTTTCCCAGCTAGACACAACATACAACACATGTACGTGTGCATAAACACACATAACCACCCTGGCAGGTGTGAGGATATTATACAGCTGTAACATTAGAGTTTCAGTCATGTAACAATGAAACATAGGCAGGAAGATCACGAGTTCAAACCCAGCCTCGGCCACTTCCGACGTTTTCCACGTGCAGAGGGCTTAGGGTTTTGGCGTCCCCATCCTGGGGTGGCCCTTGAGTTTGTCATAACTTGGGCAGGCCCAGCTCCTGCTGGAAAGAGGCTTTGAGGCGGCCTGGGCACCAGGACTGTTGACAAAAGTCACGCCTAGAACTCAAGAGGTTCTATTTGGGCTCCAGAATCTCGGACAGGAGCCGCCTCCTAGTGCTGCCCACTTGGCTTCCCAGCGGGAGAGGAGCTCCGGGGATTTGGGCTTTGCACCAAGAACTGGAAAATCTCCAGGGCTCTCAGGCAGGGGATGGCCACGACCAGATCCTTTTCAAGGAACAAGCAGGGGCGCGGGGGAACTCGCCTCTCCATTCTAGCACACAGAGACCCGGACCTCTCAAGACCCCGATAGCAGCTCTCTGACCCACTGCGTCCCACGGAGGAACACAGGCATCACAAGCCTTGAGAGACGCCCATTGTGACCGAGAAAGACCATCCGTGGGAACTCAGTCTAGGGAAATAACCAGGCACAAATATGCAAATATAATAAGAAAAGTAAGTAAATTCCAGCTCATCAACCGAAAAGTGCCACTTCGACAGGGACTGTTGCTGCTGCTAACGTAATTGGCTTGAATTTGGTTTCCTCCTCTGTAAAATGAGAGAATCGGGTAAAATGAAGGGCCTTATGAAGCCTGAAATGAGCCAGGCAAGCTACTGCATGCCTATATCCTAGCGCTCGGAGGCTGAGGCAGAAGATCGCCTCGCGTTCGAGGCCACACTGGGCTACACAGCAAGTCAAACACAAAAACAAACAAAATAATACTAAAAAAAGAAAACCGAATTCGATGCTTGAGTTCCCAGAGCATCCTCTTCGGGACGGCCCTGCGGGGTTTCTTTGTCCTCTCTGCTGTGGCTTTGAGCCACGTGTGTAGGGGCGTCTCCTCTCTGCGCCGTTGTGCGAGTGCCCGAGGCCTCAGGTCTGCGTTTGCACCAACTGTGTTTGCACGGGGTCTAAACAAGCGCGGGCGCCGCAGACCCCGGAAACCGAACAGGCCGAGGGTGCAGCGCCACTGGGCGCCGCTCCAGAGCACGCAGCGTGTGGCGTGTGGCGCGCGGCGGGGGCGGGGGCGCTCCCCCGGGGTGAGGGCGGGGCCGGGCGCACGGAAGCGGCCAGCGCCACCACCGAGAGGCCCCCCGCCCGCGCCTTCCTAGAGCGGCCGCGGGCGGCCAGGTGCGGGCGCGGCCTCCGGGCGTCCCGGCATCGGCCAGCAGAGGGCAGCACCACCGGTCGGGCGGCCCTCTTTGGCGCGGGCAAGTGAGGACGCTGGGGCAGAGAATGGTTAAAAAAATCACCCTATTAGCGGGAGGGGAAGGGAACGTGGAAAGAATGAGGACGTGTTCTATACGGCTCTCCACGACTAGGGACTCATTGTACTGCACACATGTACTAAAAAATTGAAAATACACTGGAAAGAGAGTAAGAAACTATCTTCTCAAATGAAATTCACCCCAACAGAAATTTGAAGATTACAGTTATGGGCTGCTTGCAGGTGTAGTGGTGCACACCTGTAATCTCAGCACTCTGGGAGGCTGAGGCAGAAAGATGGCAAGTTTGAGCTTATAGCTTGGGGAATTTGGAGAACCTCGTCTCAACAGAGTGGAGGGTGCAAAGGATTTAACTCAGTGCAAAGGCCCTGTGTTCAGTGTCTCATACTGCAAAATCAATCAACTTATAGAATGCATATGCATTTATAAAGATACACGTATAGATTTTGCAGAAATGCATTTTTAAATTAGAAAACTGGACACTTTCACCGAGTCCTCCTCCACTATGGCATGGCTGCACCATGAGCGGTCCCCAGCTGTGCTTCTGTAGGGCTGGGTAGGGCTCGGATTTTGAGGAGCTTCAGTGACAAGGCTGAAAACAGCCATGGGTCCTCTGGGCTCCAGGCCCTGGAGGGACATCAGGAAGGAGCTGGAGGTCTAGGGTAGGAGAGGACTTTTCTTGGGGATCCAGCCTGATAGTAGTACCTCAAGGAGCAGGACACCAAGCCTGGTGACTGCAGGCAGCAGCCAGGAGCTCTATCTCCCCACTATGTGGCTCTACTGCCCCTGGCTTCCTCATCAGGTGCGGGGTGGTCCAAGAAGGATGTGTCATTCACCAGGGGTCTAGTAAGAACATTTAGCTGTGATCTTGTAAGTCTACCTAACACTCGGATTAAACATCAGAGGAAATAATGAAATGCATGTAAAGGGCTTGGTTTTTATTTCTATGTAGCCCAAGCTGGCCTTGAGCTGATTATGCAGCCCAGTGTGCCGCAAATCCTTGGGAATCCTCCTGCCTCAACCTCCTGGGTGCTGGCTGTGATTACATGCCTGAGGCACTGTTCCTGCCCAAAGTGCTATTTTTGACAGATTTTGTATTAATTTTAACAAAGAAAGTGATAGCATCTCCACTGAAGTTGGAGTTGTATCTGGGGTTTTCCTACATGGGTGGCACCGTGGCTTATTTATCCACTCAATGAACAGTTCCTGGGTCCTCGCAGGTACCATCCCTGGTGCAGATTCTGGAACAGACACAAAATGAACAAAAGCCATCCCTCCCATTGTGGAAATCAAGCACCCCATGGCCACTGGGAGGAGCAGGTCCCTTGAATCGAGGACCTTCAAGCACCCACAGGATGCTGGGGTGGCCAGGCCCTGTCACTCCTGTCCCCTACCCTGGTTCTTACCTGCCTCTGCAGTGGGAGCCTCTGCTCAACTTCCAGCTCCGGGAAGTGTTGGGGATGAGGCTTTGAGGACACCTGTGCAGCCAAGTCTGGACTGTGAGAGATTTGTGGTGGACACTGATGCCCTAGGTTTCCTTGGCTGGGTTAGAGGTCTCATCATTTCCTGATAAAACATCTTTGCATGCCTGTAATTCCAGCACTGGGCAAGCTGAGGCAGGAGGATTGCCGTGAGTTCAAGGGCACAGTGAACTACACAGCAAGACCCTGCCTCAAAAACAAAACAAAACAGAACAAAACATCTGCCAAACAACAGAAAGGTTATAAAGGAAGCAAAGCAGGTGTACCCCACAAGGAGAATTAAATTCAGGAAATCCTGTGCTCTGTAAGAATTAAGAATCCAGGGGATTCAACAGGCTGAGTTGGAATCAAAGCTTGGGAAGGTTGAAGCAAGGGAGAAGTCCTGCTGGCACCCGGGGCAGAGGCCACAAGGATGCTTCCTTCTCCCTGGGGATCCCTCAGGGTGGCCCAGCAGGTGGCCAGGATCCCTCCTCCAGTTCCTGCTTGTTTCCAGTTATTTTCTATACTTAGCTCCTGAAAAGGATTCTATTTAAATAAGGGATTATGAGGCTAAAAACAAAAGCCTGAAAACACTGACACCCTGAAAATGGAAGCACAGAATATTAGGTCGATCTTTATAAACTCGACAGGTCTTTATAAACTTGAAAATGTTTTGCAGGTGAAAGAGATTCTAAAATATGAAAAAGAAGAGATGAATTCTTTCAAGAAATCCACTTCAATCCAGGTATGGTGGTGCACACTTGCAATCCCAGCACTCAGGAGGCTGAGGCAGGAGGATCGTTGTGAGTTTGAGACTAGCCTGGATTAAAGTAAACTCAAGGCCAGCCTGAACTGCATAGTGAGACCCTGTCTCAGGCAAAGAAATGCACAAACAAAAAAACCCAAACCAAAAAAAAAAAAAGAAAGAAAGAAAGAAAGAAGAAAAGAAAGAACAAAATCCATTTAATTCTACTAGTGCAGACAAGGTAAGATGTCATCATTCTATCATTCTGGCCAGATGTGGAGGCACACAACTGTGATCTCTGCACTTGGGAGACCTTGTCTCAGAAGACAAGCCAAAAGCCAAAAGCCAAAAGCCAAAAGCCAAAACCAAACCAAACCAAAAGGTCGTCATTCTGGGCAGCAGACAATAAAATGAATCTATCCCCTTACATTCATGGAAAACCCTGTAGTTTATAACTGATATATATATATAGTGGGTTCTAGGAATCAAACTCAGGGCCTCACACTTGCCAGTCAGGCACTGTGCTGCTGAGTTAAATTCCTTAGAGTAGTTATTTTGTTTTGTTTTGTTGGTTTTTTTTTTTTTTTAATCACACCTGGGATGGAACTCACAACCGCGTGCTTGCAAGGCAGGCACTTATACCGCTGAGCTAAATCCCCAGGCTACTGAGTTAAATTCCTGATCCGTGATAAATATTATATTATTTATAACTCATAAATACGAGCTTTTCAGTTCTAAATTTTTATTGTCTAGAACTTGGAAATTCTTTTTACACTTAGCAATGGTATCTTCATTTCCAAGGAGCTTTCAGTGGAAGTCTGAGTTCCGATGTGTTATTATCATGCACTAATGTGAATTAATCTTTTTGGTAAAATGAACACCCAAGCTCATTTGGATTCAGTTAATGTTTATTCCAAGACTCTGAAGAGCTGGCAGAGACTTAGGCAAGAAAAATGTGTCTATTTCTCCCCATATGCCTACTGTTTGAGTTAAATATACTAGAGATTGTCTTTATTTGGCCTGGATAATGATTTGCTTTTTTAGCAGCATTTTTTTGGGGGGGTAGTCAGAGATTGAACTTGGGGCCTCAGGCTTGCCAGGCAGGCGCTGTGCCACTGGGCTACATCCCCACCCTTTAGCAACATTCTGAAACTTCTAGGGTTGATTTATTTTTAGGGATTTATCTATTTTTTAAGACAGAGTCTCACTATGTAGGCCAGGCTGGCCTTGGTCTTGTAACAATCCTCCTGCCTCAGCCTCCCAAATGATAAGATACGCACCACCATGCCTGGCTGGGGTTTACTTTTTTTCCAAACTTACTTCAAGTCTTTGTCTTGGTAACAAATTGATTAATTCAAGAAAAGTTAGACAGCCACTTGATTCACGTGAGAAAGGGACAATAATTTTACTTGTTTGAAGTTCATTAAATTCTTCAAGGGTAACTTTGGGAACCAATTTAATGCCTTTACAAAACTAATCTGATTTTCAGTGATGACCACCAATCCAAGTAACCAATCACGTGCATAAACATTTTATTTCAGGCTGGATGTGGTGGTGCGTGCTTGTCATCCTAGCAATAAGGGGCCTGAGGCGGGAGGATAAGCATGGGTTCCAGGCTAACCTGGGGTACACAGTGAGTTCCAGAACAGCCTGAACTACGTATCATGAGCCCACCTCACCCTCTGCACTGTCCCAAATAAATAAAAACTAAAATGAAATTCAGGGAGTGTGATGTGCTATCTGCCAATGCACCGCCATCTTTTCCACTGTGGCTGGGCTAGTGGCCCTGCTGGCCCCGGGGTATCTGCTTCCAGCTAGGCTGACCCACACAGGCCTCTGGACACTCAGCTGGAGTCACAGAAACTCTTCACCTTCTTATTAAGGGTCCAAATGGAAACCCAGAGCAATGTAAGCCAGGAGGTGACAACATGCACTTCGGTTCCACACATTTAGGGTTAAATTCTGGCCGTGTGACACTGGGCTGATCACTTAATTCTGGTAACTTTATGTGTTAAGAGGGATGTGAGTATCAGTCTCACAGCCTGCTACAAGATAAAATGAAAACACTTATTTTGCACAGTTCCTGGAACATGGTAAGACTCAATGGACTGTGGTGATTGTTGCCCTTATCCTTCAGTCAGAGGTCTGATTTCTTTCTTTTTTTTTTGACACAGGGTCTTTCTATGCAGTTCAGGCTTGGCCTGAACTCACTATGTAGTCCAGGTTGGCCTCAAACTCACAGTGATCCTCCTGCCTCAGCCTCTCAAGTGCTGGATGACAAGAGTGCACCACCATGCCCAGCCCAGAGGTCTGATTTCTGACTGCACGTTTTCATGAAAGGTCACCATCCATAGAACTAGGCTAATGTTGTTCCTTCCCTTTGCCTTCGTCTATCCTTCCTTCCTTAAAAATACTTTAGCCTAGAACTATTCTTTACAGAAAACAGAAATAAAAGGTTAGATGCTATGCCTTAATAAAAATACTCATTTTAAGGAACCTACCCAGAAGTGATCCATGCAGAGTTGATTTTAAAGAAATTTTAATTAAGATCCCACTATGACTGGGAGGCAATTGAAAGCTTGTGCAGCCAAAAGGTTTCCCAGAAAGCCAGAGCAGAGGCCGGCCTGACTCAGCGTTGCCCTGGCAACAGGAGGGCTGTGTGAGCCCTTAATCTGAGGAGCCCCACGTGGCCTCCAGAGCGGGCTCCCCCAGACACCTGGCCGCGGAAGCTTCGCAGCATGGATTCTGAGGGACAGGGAGGTGGAGACTTCCCTGTGGCCAAGCACCCAAAGCTCAGCTAGGAGGAGGAAGCCAGGAAGTCACCAGATCCCAAGTGCTGCCAAAGTAGCCGTGGCTTTCTAAGTCTTTGTCTTTCTCCATGGACCCCAGTGCAATGCTCTGTAGACAGTGGTGCATAATAAATGCAGTGCGCACATTTGTGTGTATGTTTGTCTAGGACAGTGACCATCCCAAAGGTGCCTGATGTGCACCTGTTTGTGCTTGTTGAGTGACCAGAGACAATCCAGCTCTTGTCTTCTGAATGTCTCCAGCTGTCAAAAGGCAGAGCTAGCAGGGAGTGGTGGTGCACAGCTTATTAACACTTGGGAAGCTGAGGCAGGAAGATCACTGTGAGTTCAAGGGCGGTCTGAACTACGTGGTGAGACTGTCTCAAAACAACAACAAAACAAACTAAACCAAACCAGACAAACAGAAATAACCACTCCTCATGGGCCAAAGGCAACTGGCAACTTAGGAGTCAGGGAGTCTGACTTTTTAGTTAAAGGTACTCAAGAAAATCACTATGAAAGAGAACCAGAAACCCCAGAGAGGTGAGCTCCTACCTGCAGCAGACTCTAGGGTGGAGTAACAGGTGACCACACCCATCCCTGTGGGGTTTGCTTTGAACTTGGTCATGCGTCAATGATTTTCTACTCCAGCCCACTGAAGAAATTTCCTTCTCAGAGATCCCTTCTTCTAGGATACACTGAACTTGTTTTTATACTTACTGCAACACTGTTACAGTAAGCATGTTGTTGACTGATGAATGACGAAGACAGGCCCTCACTGGGTAGCCTGGGGTGCCCTGAACTCAGGAAGATGGGGTCAGAACCAAGGAAGGGGGAGGGCAAGTACAGAGATCCCTGGCAGCCCAGCTCTGTATCAGAAATCCCATTCTTTCACAACATTTGGTTTAATGTTTTTATTTAACTAAATTAATTAATTTTTTGGTGCTGGGGATTGAACTCATGACCTTGCGTTTGCCAAGCAGGCACTTACCCCAATGAGCTAAACCCCCAGCCCTTTTATTTTTGGTACGGGGTGGGGGGATCGAACTCACAACCTCATACTCACCAGGCAGGCACTTATACCATTGAGCTAAATCCTTGGTCCCAGTTTAACGTTTTAAAAACTAGATTTTCTAAGAAAGACTCCTAAACTTTGTTTCTCTCCACCACCTCATGGACCATCTGAGGTCACTCTGAATCTCTCTGCACTCTGGAGGTCTTGGACCCTCCAGTACCTGGCCCAGTGGAGACCGAGTGCCGCCCTCCACCAATTATATGCAAAACATCTCCACTAACACCTCCCATGTTTGGAGGAACCATTTCCTCCGCCTCCCTTTCAACTTCCACTGACCACTTCGGTGGTCTGAGACCTGCCTGAGGAACACAGCCCTCTTGCCCTGCTGTCTGTCCTTCCCTATCCAGCCAGTCTCGCACCTCTTGGCATGTTTTCTTTCCTGCTCAAGCCTCCAGTCTCTCATACAAGACCCAGTTCAGACTCCAAAGCTCTCTGCACCCCCAGGCTGCTCCAAGCCAACATCCAGAAGCTGTCTTCTCCCCGATGGGACTTTATCCAGCTCAGAGGGTTCCTCACTCTCTGCTTGGAAGCACTCTTGGTACCTCCCTGCCACAATTTTGCTTTTAAGAATGTCTGCTGGAGATTCTTGGGCCTCTGTCTGCAGAAATCTCCTCCAACTGGTCCAGTGGCGCCCTCCTGCTGCGGAGGGGGTGGGATTTCCCAGCCCTGCAGTCTGCCTGCCCCCAGGGTTACTGCACGCTGGGATTTCTGCTCCTGTTTTTATCCAGCCGCGTCTTGCCCTGGCTGCTGACCCTGAGGGGCTGCCATTGCGTAAGAGATCCACAGGACAAACGCAAGAGCTACATGCGTTCAGTGAATCAAGTGGCGCCTTCTCCCTCCAGATCCCTCCTGGGGCGCCCTTTACGTGCTGACACGACCCCGCATGCCTCACACGGCCAGGGAGCTCTCCTCTGGAGCTGGGAGCCTGCTAGTCTCCACTTGTCCCTTCTGATCACCAGAGCCCTCTGGTTCCGCCAAGCACAACAGCAGCAGAGCGAGTGACAGCTGCGTAGGACACGCCAAGCGCCTGCCTTTCTGTGTAAGAGAAAGCAAAGGGCCCCCGGAAATGCCCGAACCCGAAAAGCAGCATCCTGCTGTGCACTCAGCACATCCAACGGTTTGGGTGTCAAAAAGCAAAACTTCTGACCGCTGCCTTTGTGGCTGCCCAGACGTTTGTGCCAGGGCTTCTGTACCCCAATCGGTAGTCTCCTTACTCAGTCACCTAACGCAGCTATGCGCAGCTCGGGCCCGTAGCACCTGGCTTTTGCTACAGGATCTTCTTTCCAGATCATTCCAAACCTGGAGGCCTCTCACCCTCCCTGATATCCTAGTCAAGCAGGCCCTGACCCATCCTGAATGCACCTGTCCCAGTGGACACCAGGACAAAAGGTCAGCAAATGGCCGGAGCTTCCACTCTTCCTGGACTCATAAAGACTTGAGGCTGCTCCTGCCTCCGACCTGATAGTCACCAGGGCCTGCAGGGACAACGGGCGCTCAGGGAGACTTCATTGGGCGCACGTCCCTGGGGCCACCTTCTCAGCCCCTCCCCTACAAAACCAGACAAAAACGGCAAACAGGAAACGCTCATCTTTTAAAAATTACTCTATTATTATCAAATAGAACCACAGTATCCAAAAGGTAATTATAAAGTTCTATCCAACTAAACGGCCCTGCACCGTCCCTCCGAGTGGCCACGGCCAAATCACTCCCCCCGCGCCAATTGGTTTCATTCATTTTATTGTCAAGGAAATGAACAGCCCAAAGGGGTCCCCAGGCCCCACACTCCCACTGAGGTCCCGGGGAAACAGGCAGCAGGTGCCCTGGTCTCACGACCCGCGTCCTAGGGCGGGGCGGAGGGTCAGGAGGGGAAAGGGGCTCACAGCAGAGGGGCTCGGGTAGCGCGCGCGTGCAGGTGCAGCGGCCCGGGCAGGTGTCCCAGGGGCGAGGCCGCGTACCTGGCCAGCGCGCGCTCACTCGCCCGTGTGGGTCCGCAGGTGGTACTTGAGCGACTGCTTGTAGCGGAAGCACTTGGCGCAGTGCGTGCAGGGATAGGGCCGCTCGCCCGTGTGCGCGCGCTGGTGCTCCAGCAGGTGGTGTTTCTGCGTAAAGCGCTTGCCGCACTCGGCGCAGTGGTAGGGCCGCTCGCCCGTGTGGATGCGCCGGTGCTCCAGCAGGTGGTGCTTGCGGATGAAGCTCTTGCCGCACTCGGGGCAGGCATGTGGCCGCTCGCGCGAGTGCACGCGGCAGTGGTTGGTGAGCTTCGACTTCTCGCTAAAGCTCTTCTCGCACTCGGGGCACTTGAAGGGCCGCTCGCCCGTGTGAGTCCGCTGGTGGCGCAGCAGGTGCGACGGGCGGCTGAAGCTCTTGCCGCACAGGCTGCAGATGAACGAGACCTCGTGCTTGCCCGCATGCACACGCTGGTGGATCACCAGGCTGATGTGCAAGCGGAAGCTCTTCTTGCACTCCGGGCACGTGTAGGGTCGCTCGCCGGTGTGTGTGATCTGGTGCTTGGTCAGGCTGGACTTGTGGCTGAAGCTGCTGTCGCACTCCGGGCACTTGTAGGGCTTGGGGCCGCCACCACCGCTGCCTGAGCTGGGTGACTTGGGGTGCGGCTTGAGCGCATGCTTGGGGGTGAAGGCGGGGCTGCGCTCCGGGGAGTAGCTGCCGCCGCGTACTCGGTGGATGCGCTGGTGCAGCGTGAGCTGCTGCTTGTGCCGGAAGCTGATCTCGCACTCGGCGCACTCGTATGGCCCCTCCTTGATGTGATTGCGCTGGTGGATGATGAGGTTGATCTTCAACCGGAAGCTCTTGCCGCACTCCATGCACGTGAAGGGCCGTTCACCTCGCCGGTTTCGCTGCTGCTGGTTTGAGGACCCGCGGTTCTCGCCCAGGTGCCGCTCGCTGTGCCCGTGCCCGTGCCCGTGCCCATGCCCGTGCCCGTGCGAGTGTGAGTGCGAGGGGGGTGCCAGCCTCTTCACCGCCGGGTTTCCTAGCTGTAGCGGTGGGGGACTCTCCTCACCCTCTGGGGACATCTCCCCAGGCAGTGGGGCAGGGTACATGCTGGCCTCGTATCTCCCAGACAGCTGCCCAAGGGACTGCAGGTGCTGGGGCAGCTCGTCGTCGTCATCGTCCTCCTCCTCCTCTTCTTCCTGCTCCTCGGTCTTTATCACGATGCCTTCTGTGCCAAGGACAGAGACAGATGGAAGAGTTAGCTGACGCCTTGCGCCTGGGCTGGGTGCAGCAGAGCAGTCCCGGTCCTCCCCTGACATGCGTATGCTCTGCGGTGTCGGCCCAAGTTCCCCCTTTTGGGGAAACCTTCTCACTCCCCGCAATCCACAGCCCTCACCCTAATGGGCCGCAAGTGTAACCCAGGCTGCCCATGGCAGCTGGTCCAAGGAGCCCAGAGCTAAGCGGTCCAGCATCTCTGGAGGGTCTGGGGTGGGGTGGGCTGCAGCCAGCTGAGAAGGAAGGGGAGGAGCCCATGGGGGCTACCCAAACCCAGCCTGGCCTGAACCTGTTAGGACTCATAGGAGCCCACAGGCGCCCTCTATTCACACAGCTCCCGGGTGCCTGCTGCCTGCATCCAAGGGTCTTCACTTACTCATCCTCCCCCTTAGGACGGTCACCTGCACTCTGCTCAGTCGGATCCACTCCTTTTCTGAACGCCCATGGACTGCTCCTCCCATGCCTTCACTCTCCACCTCCAGCAAGGCCCTCCTCAGCCTGCATGTCCTCCTCCGGGTTCCTGACCTGCGGCAGCCAACCTGCCGACCACAGCCTGGCCACCCACCAGCCTGGCAACTGGGAGCAGGTGTGCCTGCCCCACCATTCCTCAAGCTCCCCTGTGCAGTGCCCACATGCCCAGATGGTGGAGGCCTGTCTCCATCCACCCCCAGCTTGGCCCTACAGGACTACACAATGCCAAGTTCAAAGTGGCCCATTACAGTGTCTCAGTTTGAGGGAAAAAAGGAGTGGTCTCTGTTTCCCATTTGATTTTCTTCAGGTGCCTTATATTCATTTGGTATTCCTTAAAATTGAGGAGGTTGTTTTGTTTTGTTTTGGGTACTGGAAATCAAACGGCCTCATGCTTGCCAGGTAGACACGGTGCTGCTGAGCTGTATCCCTGGTCTTTGTTCTGTTTTGGATTGAACGTGCATTGAGCTACAACGTCTCACTACCTCACTGAATTGCCCAGGCTGGTCTCAAATTTATGAGCCTCCTCCTGCCTCAGCCTCCCAGAGTACTGGGATTTTTTTTGGGGGGGGGGTACCGGGAATCGAACTCACAACCTCGAGCTTGCCTGGCAGGCGCTTAAGCCACTGAGCTAAATCCCCAGCCCCAGAGTACTGGGATTTATAGGAATGTGCCACCATGCCTGGCTGGGAGATCTGTTCTAAATCAATGACTTTGTGTGACAGGATAAAGTCACTCCTCTTCCAGATCCACCTCTGAGATAAGATAATGGTCTTCTTTTGCATAATTCTTGTTTTTTTGGTATCGGGAATTGAGCTCATGACCTCGTCTTTGCCAGGCAGGCACTTATGCCACTGAGCTAAATCCCCAGCCCTGCATAATTCTTACTAACAAGAACATTTTCAAAGCACTGCCACACCTGTCCTCTTTTCAGGATGAAGTGGAGCAGGAATTATCAGTATCTCACAGCCAAGTAGGGAGCCCAGATAGCAAGCGATGCTTCCCAGTAAAGGGTAGGCCTCTACAGAGCTGTGGTTTAGGGACAACCTCCTGCTCTCTCCCTCACTAACAGGGAACTGGGGCCAATGTGTGTCAGCTGGTCACAGTCTTGCTTAGTCATCGGTGACCCCCTGGGCCACAGTGCTCCTGCTACTCTGCTAAACCTGCACACTACAGTGTCAGAAATGGGACACAGGTGTGCTGAGTCGAGGCTGCGGATTCCCCTGTAGGAAATGACCCAGAATGTCCTTAGCGCCTTTTGTGCCTAAAGGAGGAGGGGCCATGTCAGGGCTTGGGGACTGTCACCTAGGCGGTCAGCTGGGAAACGGTTATATATGAAAGACAGGGAAAAGATGAGCCCAGGAGACCCAAATTCTTCTTGAGAATTGAAGTTGCTTTTTTCTTAATGAAATGATACAAACAAAACATTTGGCCCTAAAACTCAAGACTCCCAGTTCCACAATTACTGTTTTGTAATTTCCTGAGGTTCTACAATAGGGAGGATGCTCATAATTTATCATATAAGCCTCACAACTTAACTGTACTCAGAATTTGCCTTGTCTTCTTGCTATTCTTTTATAAAAGACAATATGCATATTAAAAAGACTTCTGAAATAAATACCATGCAGTTATTTAACAAGAAGTTAGACCTGTATCACTTGAGTAGGACAGATACCCATATATTTTACTAGGTGCAAAAAGACAAACTGTAGGAGAATTATCTATAGATAAAATGAAAAAAAAGTTAATGTAATAATTTGAAAAACCTAAGTAACTGGATATGAACACAAATCTATATAAAAAAATACAAATATATGATGGTTAATGACTCAAACATAAATAAAACATCCAAGCAGAAATAAAAATCCAGCTAAGTACTACCAAATTTTCAAAGAATTAGTTTCTATTTTATGTATGTATTTTTCCAGAATATAGAGCAAGAGCAAAGCTGTCCAGTTTATCTCATAAATCTAGAATAACACTATTTCTAAAATTAAATGAAAATGATTGAAAATAAAAGTTCAGGATCATTTCATCTATGCATATATTTGTAAAACTCTGGAATAAAGAATTTGTTAAGTCTAATAATGTCTTTAAAAAATACAGGTCCAGGGATTTAGCTCAGCGGCATAGGTGCCTGCCTTGCAAGCATGTGGTCATGAGTTTGATCCCTGGATTCCGGAAAAAACAAAACAAAAAATACCAAAAATTTTTGTCCTGCAAACATGAATATTCTAGAATATTCTAGAATTGTTTTCAAAGAGCTTACTAAATGTTAATATGTTAGTCTGTCTTTTAAAGGATGCAGATATATTTAAGTATTTTCAAAAAAAGCAAAAAAACATGCTGTATGAGATTAGGTATCAACTAAATTGTTAACAATTTATTTAAAGTGTTATAACTTTTATACTTCTGAAAATTAAAAATAAAATTTATTTCTATAATCTTAATAAAAAATAAAAAAATAAAAAATACATCATGAGCCAGGTGTGGTAACACACACCTGTAACCCCACTATTCTGAGAGGCTGAGGCAGGAGGATGGACGTTTGACCCCAGATTGGACAATTTAGCAACAGCCTGTTTCAAAATACAAAATTTTAAAAAAGGACTGAGCATGTAGCTCACTCTGCAGGCCCTGGGCTTAACCCCAGTACTGGAAAAAGAAATAAAAATTATCTTGACCAAGTAGGGGTCTTCCCAGGACTGCAAAGATTGTGTAGCACCAGGGATGCTATCACTGAGGGCTTCCTGGAGGCCATGCCTTCCTGTCCTTGTACTCTTTAAGGACAATGGAGATGACAATGACATCACAGGGGGATCAATTTTTTTGTTGTTCTTCTGATTTTGTTCTTTTTGAGACAGATTCTCACTACACAGTTCAGCTGGCTTTAAGGTCACGGCAATCCTCTTGCCTCAGCCTTCCAAGTGCTGTCACCACACCCAGAGACGCTGAGGTTTTATAAATGGCTCTTGATACTACTGGACAAAGACAACAGAGTAGTTATTTTAAAAACATGCTCTCCAAAAGAGGGGAAAAAACTTAAAAAAAAAACAGAAACAAAAACCGTGCTCTCTGAGGTAGAAATCTTCGAGCTGGCTGAGCTCCAGGGTGACCTGAGACAGTCAAGGCCGTGTGGGGACAGGAAGTTCTGGCTGAGCCGCTCACTGTGTGACCTCGCCTGCCTGGAGAAGGGGGCTGTAGAGACAGATGACGGGTGGTCCTGCGTCCTTGCCCGACCTATCTTGTCACATCACAACTCTTTTCCTAGTCCGGGAGCGGAGTTTCCTAAATGTAGGGCCTGCGCCCGCCCCCATGGCCTGCACCGCCTGGGACTCACCCGCACAGCCTCTCTGCTGCACCAGCATCTGCTTGAGCTCCCTGAACTCGCCCGAGCCCTCGGTGGATTCCTCCAGCGCGTTTTCCTGCTCCTGCATGTCCAGGTCGGGCTGCTCCCCACAGGGGTCGCCCAGCTCGGAGTCCTGGAAGCCGTGCTCCTCTACTTGTCCCATCAGGGGCTCCGGTGTCTCCAGGCTCTCCGAGCCCTCGTCATTGGTCTGCACTTCGATCTTAATCACGATGCCGTCGTGTGCTGAGGGGAGGGGAGGGGAGGGGAGGAAGAGGCCCGGACATAGTCACAGTCACAGTCATGACCCTGCCTGGGCTTCCACAGCCAACAGTTCTCACAGGAGCCCAGGAAACAAAGCTGAGGGTGAGTGCCCAGCTCTGTCTGGGCACTTAACAGCCCTGAACACCAATATGTACTGGAGTCAGGTTAGAATAGATGCAAAGCTGATTCTCCCCAAGCCCCACAATTATTTAAAAAAAAAATTCTTTTGTGTGTGTGTTTTGAGATAGGATCACACTACGTGGCGCAGGCTGGCCTTGAACTTGCAAGGATCCTCCTGCCTCAGCCTCCTGGGTGCTGGGATTACAAGTATGTGCCACCATACCTGGCTCCCACAATTTTTTACTAAGACTCTCATTCTTTCCCCACCCCAAGCTTCCTTCTCATGGCTCACTCACTGGAGGTGAACAAAAAGGGGGCATCAGTCTCCTTCCTTCTCTCACCCACCCTTCAGTCCATCTCCAAGGTGCTGGACAGACAGACAGAGACCTCCAGGGCTCTCTTCCTGGCCTGCACAGTGTGGCAGTAGTGTGTTTTTACCTAAGCAGAGTTCTATTACACACTGCCTTAAAATTTGTGTTTTCACGAGACAGGGTCTTGCTATGTAGTCTAGGCTGGTGATCGTTGCCTCACCCTCCCAAGTGCTGGGACCACAGGCTTATGTCACTACCCCAAAATTTATGTTCACAAAGTTGCCCACAGTTCTGGTTTTTTTTTTTGTTTGTTTTGTTTTGTTTTCTTTTGGTGCCGGGGATTGAACTCACGACCTCACGTTTGCCAAGCAGGCACTTATGCCACTGAGCTCAACCCCAGGCCCCCCACATTTCTGTGTATGAACTTCAAACACATTGTTACACAGTGAGGCACCATTTTACATAAACGGGATTACAATGTTCATCTTTGGTTTTTAGTGCAGTATTTCCACCTACTTTTTTTTTTCTTGTCTTTTTGAGGCAGAGTTTTGCCAGGCAGTTCAGACTGACCTTGAACTCACTTTGTACCCCAGACTGGCCTAGAACTCACAGTGATCCTCCTGCTTCAGCCTCCCTAGTACTGGGGTTACAGGTGTGACCAGCATGCCTGGTCTTTCCTTTGATTCTTCCCTTTCTTTCCTCTACTTCCCATTGAGACCACTCAAGTACTACTCACTAATAGAAGAGGAGTCTTCTCCACACTTATGTAGTTATTCATATCATAAACATTTATATTTTCACTTTTGGCTGTTACTGCTGTTAAAATAAAACGGCCCTTATGTTCCTCATTTATGTTCAAATATCTTGTAGAAATCCCTTCTATCCGATTGCACAGCATACTGTGTTCTCTTTGGATACTGTGTATATTGTACAGTGAAGATAATACTGTGGTTTACTCCATCGCTTCTCCATCACCATCCACTTTCTGCTCCCAGTCTTCTGCCACGGTGACCAACACTGCAAAGAACATGTCTGTCTACATCTCTAACTATAAAACAGTGGCTTTATTGCCATGAGATTCTCAGCAGTGGGGCTGCAGTCTAAAGGTTATATACTTTTTTTTTTTTGGTACCGGGGATTGAACTCATGACCACGTGCTTGCAAGGCAGGCGCTTATGCTGCTGAGCTAAATCCCCGGCCAAAAGGTTATATACTTTTAATTTCGGTGGAAGTTATCAGACCACATTTCTGTAAGGTGGCGAGAGTGTATATTTTTACTGGTCTGGAGGACACTTGTCCCTCCCAGCAAGAGACACATTGCTTATTTTCATTTTCTTTGGTCAAATATAAAGTGCTAACTGACTGATACTTTAACGCCACTGCTCAGAGTAAATTTATGTTAAGATTTGATTTTGTGTGAACTGCAGATGCATAGCTTTTGACTCAGTTTCACTTAGGTTGTTTTTTTTCTTATCAATTTGTCAACAATGTGTCACTTTATTTTTGTGGCTCCTGGACTTCCTGTCCTATCTAAGGTCTCTTCTGGCCCTAAATGGTTCATCTCCTAGATTTGGACCCAATGTTTTATTGTCTTATTAATGTTCAGGCCTTCAGTATTCCTGAAGGTTTTCTATATTTTGTATATGGTATGAGATAGGGGATTATTTTCTTCTGTATGGATAGATGGGTGCCAGCCATCAACTCCCTTATATGCTAAAAACCACTTCTTCAGTTGGGGAAATTATAAATGAATAAAACATAAACATATTAACAGACACTGAGCCCCAACTATACACCATGCAGCATTCTAATGACTTACGATGTACCCATGAACAAAGTACACATATTACATAACACACAGTAAATTATAGTCTATATGTTAGAAGGTGATGAGTATTGTGGGGGCGGAAGGAAACCAGGAAAGCAAGGCAGGAAGCAGACATAGTCCTGCCCTTGCAAAGCCTCCTTACATTCTTCTATCCTGTACCTTCTTTCCCAGTCTAACTCAGACCTTGGCCCTGAGAACACAGACTAACCTAGATGATAATGCAGTGGACCATGGCACGTGTGCCACTGCTGGCTGCTTGTTTCCACTGAAAGCACTACAAGGTTTGCCATCACTACTCTATGACCTCAAGATGGGTTGCTGGTGAGGCTGGGTGATCTTTCATTTCTCCCTGACAGCCCAATGGAGTTGCCAGAAGTGGATGGAACTTTGTTACACCGGGTCCCGTTACACTGGGGAAGGTCTCTAACCTTCCCGTGGTGCTGGCCTCAGCCTTCAGTACAGTCTTGTGTTACTTTCCCAGGACAGAGGACACCTCCCACTCTTGCTCTCTGGGACACTGTCCTATTCTCCAGGAAAAGACAAAGTCACCCACACTGGCATCCCTGGCTTCCTCTGTTCAGCTGGAAGACACTGACTTTGCCCCGCTGTGCTTTGGGGATGTCTGGGGCGTGTGCCCCAGAGATCTATGCTGGGAAGTTTGGTCCCAGTGTAACGG